>VZUI01041734.1:0-62500 GCA_013401135.1 Cettia cetti
GAAAAGAAAAGAAAAGAAAAGAAAAGAAAAGAAAAGAAAAGAAAAGAAAAGAAAAGAAAAGAAAAGAAAAGAAAAGATGATGTTGTGTTTTTAAAGAAAAAATCTTACTTGAAATAAAACAGTGGAAAATTAGGATTGTTACACCTTCCTAGAATTATGTGTAGTTGACCAGCCAGTACATTTCTAGATTATTTTGGTCATATTCCTGGGAAATAAGCCAATACTGATAAATAGATTTGATGTTTGAAAAGCCTTTAGGATTAATCTAGTGATTATAGTACTGTAAATTTGAAAATTGACTCTAGAAAATGTAGTCCATTTGGTTTTATGAAAAAGATTTTGAAAAGATGGGAAAGGTAAGTTGCTTTGAATGATATATATCACATTAATTACAGAAAAATGGGAAATGTTTCAGAAGTTGAAAAATACAATTGGAACACATCCTGAGTCAGAGAAACTAATTTAAGTCATTCTCCTAGCAAACATTTTCCTACCTGTGTATATTCCAGCACCATCCATACATGTGTTATGCACCTCCCTCATTCTTATCCAAAATCTTAAATTATCAGCATTAAACAATTAAAACAATTTGTATCAGACAAGAAGTGTAATTTTTTTCCAGTGCCATCAGTCTGTTCTTTCGTTTATTTACAGTGCAGGTGGCGTCTGTGACCTTTTTTTGTCACATAGGTGTTTTTTAAGAAGGAAGAAGTAAAGTTAGCTTGTCTACTTTAATGGATTCAATTTTCTGTAAATAAGAAGAGCACATACTAAGGTTTCTACCATCATTCTCTGAAATGCACATTTATTAAGAGAATCCAGTTTCTTTTTTTAAAATCAGTTTTTTCCTCAAACTTTCAAACAATTCCAGGTAAACTTAAAATTAGTCAGTATTTCCTTTTAGTAAAACTGAGTATTGTAGTACTGATATTTAGTATTTTATTGTAAATGTTGTCTTTATTTTAGTGTATTGAATAGTTGATAACCTTTTATTTAATGTGGAAGCTATTCAAGATCTTAAGATAATTTAGGCACTACTTCAGTCAACTCAAGTTATATGGTCTCATTTACATTTAAATTTTGCTTTTACATAGAAAAGTATTTGTTTAATAATATATATGTGTTGTTCAGTTCTGCAAAAATATGATGATCCTTTAACCATATCTATGTTGAAGTGAATGAAGTAGTTCTGTAAGATATAAACTAAACATTTCATTCTCAGTAACAACAAAGTGGAAATTCCATAGTCTATTTCTGCCCAATACTAAAGGGTCTCTAGTGATTACCTTGAAGGCAGAAGCTAAAAGAATCAATAGAATTGATGTCTATGGACCATGTCCTGCTCTGAGTATGGAAAAATTTCCATGGCTTCTGTTGTTTTCAATGATGAATTGTAGATGTAAGAACTGCAGAATTTCACTTTGTGATGATGCTGCCAAATAGATATTACAATGAAACTGTCTTGAATGTTGAGCTACATGCAAGTATAAATTTGATTGTAATATTCTGCGACTTGTAAAAAATTAGAAAGTTAGTTTTCTTTTTGTCTAAATTTTCTTCCATTTGAGGAATTCTTTAAGTCAAATACCTGCCCATTAATTTTCAATGCCCTGTGGTTAACATATTATTTTGTTAAAAACCCTGGCAGTCTTCTGTGAAGTACTTAAGAAAGAGAAGCTTTTAAAAAGTGTTTGAAAAGTAGCCTGTTAATAATGAAGTATAGAGATATAGTTCCTCTGAAAAATATGCTTTTTACAGTCAAATCATTTCATAACTAATAGAAAAAAAGGCAGGAGTGTGGTTTATTAGAAAACATCCCATTTCAGTTGTCAAGGTTTTAATCAAAATCCCAGGCCCTGTGGAGTAATCTAAGGATTTTCTCTTCTGTTTTCTTAGTTGCTTTTTGAACTATTATCCCAGTAATGAGCAAGTAACAAAACTCAGCTGTACCTATGAAACTACCACCTATCACAGTTCTTTCAGTCTCAAACAGGATAACCAGAGCATAACTACTGTGAAGCAATACAATTATGAATTTCTTGAGGGGGAAAAGGAGAGATAAGGGCACAGAAGTCAGCTAACACTGATGCATGGGTGGCTACAGCATGCAAAGGGTTAATAAGATTTTCATTTTAGATAGTTGCCGTAGTAACAATCAGGGAGCTCAGGCTGTATCTTTTCTATTTGTGGGGAATGTTTAGATTTACAGAGTAGCTCAGCTTATTATATATCTGCCTTGATTGCTGGATAAGGTTCGTTGATTAAAAACAGAATAAGATGCATTTTTATAATACTAAGGGAACCCACTGCCCCCTGCCTCTGCCTCCCATCACTCTTTGTCCAGATCTCTCCCAGCTCTCCCAGCACTTGCCCACTGCCCAAGGTGTGCCTGTAAATCAAGTTTCACTTGAACTTTCAAGGAGCAGGGGCTGGATCTCCCTGAGCTTCATGGATCAGGAGCACTTGGTCCTGAGCATCCCTTTTTTCCTTCCAGTGGCTGATGTGAACCGATAGCCTTAGCACCACCAGCTCTGGGTTTGAGCACTGCTGCTTCTGTTTAATGTTGTCGCTTGTGTTTGCTTGTTCACCATTCACAGCTTAGTAAAAGAAAGTTTGATCGAAGGTCGTCTTGGCAAGTGGAGGAGTGATTTCCATCATCCAGCTGTTTCCATCATCCAGCAGATTTCCATCATCCAGCTGTTCCCCTCAGAATTAGCAGGAGCTGTCAGAGGCTCTGCAGATGTGACCACCTCCCTCCAATGTGCAAATGGGATCTGACTTGTGAGAATCAGGCAATTATTCATTTCCTTCCCTGAAAAACTGAGAAAGCTTGTGGTGACCACAGCAGCACCTGTGCAGAGGTTGTAGTAGCCCTGAAACCTGGAGGCTGCCCCAGGAGACGATGTCCCATGCTGATGGCAGCTTCACACCTCACCTGAAGGCTCATATCTCTTGGGAGCAGAGAAAAAAAAGCCCTGCTCAGCTGGAACACCAGGTTCAACCTTGCCTTGAACAGCTGCTGCCACTTAGTGCCAATTGATACAAGGTAGTTGTTTGATATGGTGGCTGCAGTAGTGTGGCATTTTAATGCCTAATTCTGTGATAAGAAGAGAAATTCTGGTATAAAGTTGTACTAACTTGCGGAGTTTGATAGCCTGGTCTGCTCTGATTCTGCCAATTTCTAAAGCTTTTGCTCTTTGCAAGCTTGATTTACCTCTGGTGTTAGGTTGCTTTCTTGGCTCCATAACACACAACTGAGGGTCTTTCTTACCCTTTTATTGGCTTCATTGGTATCTTGAAGTGCTAGGAACATTTGGAAGCTGGGTTGCTTTCTTTTTTTCCTCAGGTATCTGAAAATTAATTCAAAAATTTTACTGGAAGGATAAAGGATTTGATTTTGTTGGATTGGATTGGATTGGATTGGATGTTCTTTGAAGCAGGGAAGACTTTCAAGGAAAAAATTACCTTTTGGAATTAAGAAGTAATTTTTTGTGAAACTGGTCTTAGCCGACAGTAGAATGGTTTTCTAATCACTTAAATTCAGTCTGCAGTGTGGTGGTACCCGGCTTGACTCTTATTACTACTGTGAGTTTCCATTTCATACAGCAGCAACAACAAAATTAACCTGATCCCTGTATGGGACCTATGTGCAAATTTGTTGTTTTTTTTGATGCTCCCTACTTTTGAAAGTCAGCCCACTCCTGCTTGAGGAGCACTCCTTGGACTTGTGATCTGAGAGTCTTTACAGTTCCCAAGATGTCCTATTAGAGAGCACTGAGCTTCAGCACTGCTGGCCCAAAGTGGCCTCATTGATAAACAGGCAACTGACAAGAGTTTGATACCAGCAGGCTTTAGTCATAGATGTACCCAGTTAATGCATTCATCAAATTCACACTGTTTTGCTTCTACACGTGGACGTGAAAAAATCCATCAGCTCCCTTTAAGCAATCACCCTTTTATCAGCACGGTCATTTAAACATAGGATACCAGCCTGTGTATATCCATCAGTCCCAGAAATGAACTTTGGTTCGTAGGGAAATTCTTGCTGCAATGAATTAAAAAAAAAAAAATGAAATTTTTTTCTTTATGAGAAAAAGATCCTTTAAGCAAACTTGTCAAGCTTCCAGTTTCTTTGTTTATTGTTACTTATTTCAAGTGATAGTGTTGGGTTTTTTTAGTCCCTAAAATATGTTAGTATGGGAGGGGTTTGTGCTTTGTTCATTTTTATTTTCAAGTTTTAAACATAGCACCAGGTCCCTGTCTCTCTTTTACCCCTTCTTTTATGTGTAAATGTTTCATAACTATCTGTATGAAATTTCCAAGTAAAACGGATATTCTTGGAACTGTTTTTCCTTATGGAAAGTCTTTTACCCTTAACTTCTTTGTGTTCAAAACCAAAAGCCTGAAAACAGCATTCCTACACTACTTCTTTGTTTCCAGATTTTAAGATCTATTATGCAACAGTATAGTGCGTAATCATAATTATGCATTCATGATGATGTTTGTACTGGCTTAACTCAGGAATAGTGTGAGAAAGCTAATCTCGAAGCTACAGGCTGTTTTCCTGGACTTTAGATTCTGATCTGAGCTGTTTGTTGAGTCTTACTGGAACCAGAGCCCCGTACTCACCAGTCCTGCTGCTGGATTCTCCATCTTTATCTCCAGTCCCAGTGAAGGACCTTCACCCATTCTTTTGAAACTTTTTTTTTTCATGGAAACTTGCGTAGTTGCAGTTCTTAGTCATGCTGCATATAATCAGTACACTGAAACAATTTAAATGAGAGCTGTGTTACACAACAACGTCATACATACTACAAAAACTGAGGATACTTTTCATCTGTCATTGGGCATTTTAGGGAAAAAAAATTCATTTTTGTGTGAGAGCAGTGAAATAAACTCCTCATGCTTTTAAGGCAGTGGGGAAAAAATTGCCTGATTATGTGTAGCATATTCTTCAACTGGAAGAAAGTAAGTGCTTGCAAGGTAAAGGTGCTGCTCTGCTCAGTTCATCTTCTTGGTCCAAGATTTCTGAAATGGTAAGGAAAATGTAAGCACCATGAATCTGTAATTCAGATCTGTGACAGATCATATTGATGAGAAAACACAGAATTTTGGAAAGTATTTTCTCTGAAATCGTCATATTAATCAGTTCCTTAATACCACTATTATTGAATTTAAAAATCTATGCAAAAAATTGATGGTATGAAAAAAAAAGTTAAAACCCCTAAAATACTGCACAGTCATACATTAAAATCTATTGAACTGATTTTCTTTTGAAATCTATTTTAATATTTTGAGGGATTTTTCTGATATGATTTAGGAAGGGGTTTTCAGTGGAATAAAAAAAATCATATTTTATACGAAAACACAAATCATATCTTATGAAAGTTTAAGTGGCTAAAGAAACTTTTGCAGCATTCCATTTTTGATATACTAGAAAAAAAGAAATTTTAAGTGAATAGGCAATAACCAGATTATATTCCAATTCTTTATAAACTTTACGATCATTATTACATATATTGTGTGTGTGTATGTGTAAAGTTAATTGCTCTCCTTTACTTTTGAGCAAGAAAGCATAAACTAATAGTAAAAATCACTACAGGAACTTTCTTCCAGTTTATTTATACATAAGCTGTCAAGTATTGTGCATAATGCAACAGTGTACCAGCTAGCTACACATTTGCAGAAGACCATTTAAGTTTGTTTTTTTTATGGACACAAGAAGCTGATTTTAAAGCCATCCCTAAGAAGATTGTCCTTGATTTTACATTATCCTGGGTGGATGTTTCAATTTCTTCCATTTACTATCATGCTCACTGGGGAAAAAATATCCTAGTGTCTGCTTAATAGTGATGGAATTTTCTACATGAAGATGTAAGGAGGAATTAGGTTTTACCCCATAATTATATATTAAATCAGTGTTAAAATACAGTTGTAATCAAATCCTTTCATATCCCAAGGCCACACATTTGATACAGTACATTGGAAGGTCAGAATACTTAGCTGAGTATACACCCCTTGAGACTCAACAGATGTACAGATACGTGCCCTAATCCCAAAAATGCATTCATAAGTCTGGAAGATCAGAATTGAGCCTTAATTCTCTAAAGGACTGCCACAATGTTGTGTGGTCCTTTCATCCAAATTAGAATGATTCATTATGCCTAGTCCATTAGCACCATCAGGGATAGGTGTGGGCCATAAAATCTGCATTAGGATTTCTAAATATGTCAAGGATAATCTTAAAAGGAGATAAACTGGGATGTTTTAACTGAACTAAAAATAATTAATCAAAGTCATACATTTAGGCTTCTGGTTGTTGAATCATGCGTTAAACTTCTACCTTAAATGATTATTCTATTAACAAATATAAAACTTGGGCAGAGGATTGAATGTTGGATTTATGCTCTTACTTAAAAGCTACACGTTTCTCTTAGTAAAGATATATACATAAATAGCTAATAAAATGAGGCATAAAAATCTTTAGAAGTCCTCAGAAAAGTCATAGATTCTTTTCTACTCCCCAATTCTATTTCAAATTAGAGAGGAATTTATATATAACATTCTGTGTGCATTCAGTGTGTGCACCAGTGAAGCTCAAATACTGTGTAATGCATCACCAAGAGAATTATGCTGCAATACCTACACCATTGACTACAATGCCTTTATATTGAATATGTATTTCATAAAGACCTCACAATATTCATTGGAAATGTAATCCTAATAGAGCTGCACTCGTTTATACAGTTAAAATATTGGACAAGCATATACAAAGGACTTGTTATTTTCCCCCTCTTTAGTTCCCAAAAAGAAAAAAAAAAAGTTGAAATTAAAAAAAGTTCTTTTACTACTGCTAAAGCGTGACTTATTCACTATTCATGACAAAAACATTCACTTTCCTAAAGTAAAATATACAACCTGATTTTGCAGTTCCAAACAAAGTAATAAATATATATAATAACCAGAATCTATAACTAGCTATTCTGTAGTTCTGTGTAATGGATGATTTATAAAGAGCTTCATGCATGTCCTTTCTTATTTTTGTATTTTTAATGGATTCATAGAATCACGGAATGGTTTGGGTTGGAATGGGCCTTAAATATCATCCACTTCCAACCCCCCTGCCTGGGGCAGGGACACCTTCCACTAGACCAGGCTTCTCAATGCCCTATCCAGCCTGGCCTGGAACACATCCAGACACAGGGAGTCTTATTCTCTAAGCAACCTGTTACAGTACCTTGCCACTCTCACAGTGAAGCATTTCTTCCTTGTATCTAATCTAAACCTACTCTCCTTCAGTTTAAAGCCATTCCCCTTCAACAGATCATTATTGCTTTTTCTATTCCTTAGATAAAAATAAACATATGATACATGAAATTTGGACTTCCGGAAAAGGTGATTTAAATCATCCATTCCAGGATAAGAAAAAGCATAATAAAGAAAAAAAAATATAAAATTGCTCTACACTAGAAATTATTCAGTACTACATTAAACTAAGCTGGAGATACAGTAATAATTTTGGATGGTTTTGGTGTAAATAACTAGACCGTGGGACCAGGCAGAATCCATCCATATGCAATATAAATACCTTCATGTCTTCTGGAAAAACCTCTGTAGTTGTCCCCTTGATCATCTGAAATCTCTCTTGTCACATTAGCTGCCCCAAGCCCAAATGATACTTGTGCAAAGTGAGAGACCAATTGTCAGAAGCTTTCCAGAGACTGATGGTGTATCCTACAGTTTAGTCTGTCAGCCTATCCAGAGTAAATTGGATGTTTGCAGAATTGCAGCTGAGCCATATGTGAGAAATGTTTGGCAAAAGTGAAATAAGTTACATTCAAGCAAGTGCATTCAAAAAGTGTTTTCTGGCAAATATCAGCATGGCCTCATTAGTAGAAAGAGAGATGGAATTCTTAGAGTACACAATAATTTACAGCAGTGAGGTTAACCCAGGAGGAAAAATGCACTGATAATTCAGCATGAAAGTGTGCAAGCAGCACTGCATTATATCTTGTCTAAAGATAGGTTATATAGTATGTGATTTCATCGGTACAGGTGCATGTCATCTCTGAAATAGTATTATCCAAAGTATTCAACTTTACAGTAAAGCAGGAAGGTTCAACACTCATGGCAAATACCGGAACACTAAGACACACTGACAGTCCTCATGCTACCCAAAGGTATCAACTCACCACAACAGAGATGGTTCACTTAAGAGTTGTGAATTTTCAGAATATTCTCAGCACATTTATGCTAATCACAGTGCTAAGAATACAATTTCCTGGTTCTGGTCATTGTGTAAACACACAATACATATATACACTGCTTTCCCAAAGAACAAAATAAACAGGAAAAAAAGTAAAAGAAAAAATCAAATGAGAAAGTGAAGTCCAGAGAGGGGTGGCAAAGAACTCTGCTCTCCATCCCATGCTCTTTGAGAAAGGAAGTTATCTATACATAGGTATTTATAAAAAGGGCGAAAAGAAGAGGGAGGAAAGGGAAGGGGAGCAGCAACTGTGGAGTGAAGCCAGATGAAGGCTTTAGAGGAAGGAAGGACTGAAGTAGAAAGCCCATCAAGACAGAATGATGCGGGCAATGGAAGACCACTGAGTGTTCAGAGATCCGTTTTCCACCTTTTCCATTCCTGTTCCAATCATTTGGTTGTCACCTCCTCCAGGACCACAGAAGCAGACAGAAGGAATCACAGGACTCGGCTAGGTCCAGGTATTCCAGAATATAGATTTATTTAAAAGGTTTTAGAACTGGGGAAGAGTTTGAAAATGAGTTCCAAGGGTATCCTGAGTTAAAAAAAAACAAATTGAAATTGCTTTTGACAGTGTTACTTTGTACCCAAATTACAGTGACATTTGATTTATGTTTATTTAACAGATTTGAAAAAAAATGCACTGTAGTTAGGTAAAATGAATTGAACCCCATGTTTAGCACACATTTAATTTGCATTAGGGAAGTCACATTTGATAGTAATAAGAATTTTGAAATCATATTAAAATCCTGACAAGTGTTGGAAAATATTAACATACCTAGGATGTGAGGTTTTTTTGTTTGAATTATTTCTTTGGTCTGCTTTAGGTTTGTAGATGAAATGTACATAGTGATACATGGTGAAATGTATGTTCAGTCTTGTCACTTGACAAGTGATGATCCCTTGGGGTAAACAGCAGGGTTTCGCAGTTGCAGGGAATCCCAGCTGTCTTTTGGGATTCCATCTGTGTGCACATTTCCTTTCCCCTTTTTTTTCTTTTTTTTTTCTTTTTTTTTTTGTTTGAAGCATTTAAAGGCTTTGGTTTGACCAGAGCCTCTTCAAATGTCACCAATATTTTTCTTTTACTATAACCAAAAAGATAATGGGAAGTAGATCCTTATTTTCTTCATCACTAGTTTCATGGCCCATCACAAGTAATAATTTGTGCAGATACACAGATTCTTGTACACTCCCTCTGAAATCCTGGATTGCATAAAGTTGTAAAGTAGTAACTAAAACAATTATCCCATGCTGTCTGAAGATTTAGGTGAAATTAACTGAATATATTATGTTGGTATCAGGTTTTTAAAGTTTGTGGGTTTGGGGTTTTATTTCAGCCTCGTGGAAATGCTAAATTTCTTTTGCATGTAGTTCAAGTTTCAAGATCTCCCCTGCAGACATAGTGGGGGCTGTAAAAGCTGAAGTGCTGGTGCAATTGCAAGATTCCAGAGTGGGTGTTTATAGCTTAAGACTTTCATGTCTTTGCTTTAATTAGTGATGTCATCAGTATGGAACCACAGCACTGAAAACCTCCTGACATCTCCAGTGTTGTGTTAGTGGAGAGGAGTTGCCTCTGCATGTCTAGCAAAGAAAACTGGCACTGTGAAGTGCTGCCACGGGCCTTGACTGGCAGGTTTTCCAGAAAAGCCCTTGAGATAAATATTCTTCCAAGACTGAATCCTGCTTGGAAAAAGATAAGAGTTTTCAGGGAAGCTACAGAAAGTGAAAGACAGTCCAGCTGATTGCATACAAATAAACAACAAAATGTGAATCTCTGTCTGTTCCATTGGGCTGTTTGGATAGGATTGTCTTACAGCTTCATGAATTTGTAATCATTTATAAGGTAAAGAAATGCTTTTAGACAGTCAGTGTGAGAGGTGATAAAGTGGAGCTACCACTCTTTTTATTATTCAAAAACACCTGAAAACAAATAGTAATTCATCCAGGGTAGTCTGAGACCAATACAAATATCTGTTATTGCGCTGTCCATAATGATCCTTAGGACCCCTTCCCAGCTGAATTGATTTGATGAGCTTACAAAGTTTGCTGAATTGAGTATGGTGATCATCAAAGGTGAACTCAACCTCTCAAGAGGGGATGTTCTGCAGTTTCAGCATGTCAACCCTGTGATGATCCAATTGAATTTAAATTGAATTTCAAAATAGAAACCTCTGCCAGTGTATTAACTGGTGTTTTGCTAGCCCAGACTCATATCTGAAGGCACCTGAGATATATTTACAGCTCTCCTCCCAGTACACTCTTGGTTTTAATTGACTATATAAACCAACTCTGCTCAGGGGGCATTGGAACTTTCTCCAAGGTCAAGAAGTTATTCTGGTAGTATTTTGTATCTTCCATGGGAACTCAAGCTTTTTGCAAGGTTTAGGAAGAAAATCTATTTACAGGAACCAAAATACAGTAAGAAACAAAGCCTTTGAGTATCGGTACATCTCCTTAAATAATGCTGAACACTTTTTGGAGCACCTTGCCTGGGACAGGATGGTCATGTCACAGTGACTTACTGAACATGAGCTCAGTAGCACAGCTTCTGAAGAAACAACACTGATCAGGCATTTGACATCAGAATTCCATAGATTTCAAACAACTTGATCATGCTGAATTTCTTCAGTGTGGGGGTTTCCTCGAGTTTCTGCCAGGCCACACACATCATATGTTAGAAATCTTTGCAGGGAAGAGCCCATCTAATGTTTCTTATCAGCACTGATTCTATTTAGCAAGAGTGCAAAACTATTTTTGGCCTGATGTGATGGCTATTTTTATCTCCATTAACCTCTTGACTGAATATAAACATTTATTGAGGGTTACCTCCCTTGTTTGTCCAGTTGCTTCAAAGGTTAGTGAAAAGTGGATGCCTGCCTGACCTCTTTTATCCTCATTAGCTAATTCTAATTGTTCCCTGAGAGATCACAGGTTTGACCCTGCTTGTCCTTGTCAAATTTGTCTAGTTATGGCATGAAAACATTAGCAGAAATTGCATTTTCAGGGAAACATTGCTCAAGTGTAGAATGTACAGTTACCTAGTGTAGAGCAGTGAACAATACGTGGGTCTATAATATGCCCTTGTTTGAAAAATGTGAGGTAATTACTGCATGGCCCCATCTTACAGACACCCGTGTTAGCAAAACCCTGTGATTATACTTGGGCAGTAGGGAGAATGTTTTGTAAGCTTTTGAGTAATGTGTAGCAGTTCTTTCAGAGGGAGAAATAAAATGATGTTTGGTTTTTGAAGTCTAATTTGTAAACAGCTGCGATATTGTTGCTTCTATATTAAGAAAACCTTTTCTTTAAGTGTAAAATGTACATTTCTTAAGCTAGAGATATTCCTGCTAGCACTTTAAAAAAGCCCAAACAAAAGAGTATGAAGTAGGTAACACCTACTATTTTGGGAATGGCCTACTGGATTTTGCAGTATGACAAATATCTTATGAATTACAGGATGATTTTCATAGAACTCTCTGAGAGTCAGAGCATGAACATACTTTAATTCAAGTAAGATGATGTCCCAAAGGTAAAAGAGCTGCCATGAAGAACATGTTGCCCTGCCAAGACTTTCTTCAGTGTCAAGCCAAGAAAGCCCTTTTTCATGTTCCTTGGTGCTTCTCAGCTGTGGTTGTACAGTTGAGACAAAGGACCTGGCAGGTCTCAATTAGGTATCTCAGACAGACAGGTCCCAGGCTTCAGAGGTTGTAACCAGTGCCTTAAATTCCACAGACACTTAGTGCAAATTAAAAAGCACTGGTTTAATGTGCTCAAAGCACGATATCCTGCTTTAGAAGCGGGTTGCTGCATTCTGCACCCGCTTCAGCTTTCAAATGGATTTAAAATGTAGCCTCAGGTATAGCGCATTGCAGTAGTCTAATCTTGAGGTGATAAAGGCATGACTGATTTAACCATAGCTTCTTGTTATCTTGGACTGGGGTCTTTTCATTTTAACCATTTTAAGGAAATGGCCTTTCCTGAATCAGCAGGCTTGCTTCAGTTCTTACTATGTAATAAGGCACAACAGGAGCAAGCCTCTCTCAGTGGTCAACACCTATGAACGTGTAAACCTCATGGGATGCCAGACCCCAGAACTGCTGCCATGGTCCTGACCTGCCTTACAGCTCACACAATATGCCAGTAAGGTGCATCAAAGGGAAGCCACTGCTGGTATTCCTCAGTGGAGCTGCCAAGCTTTACAAGCAGCCGGGGTCTTGTGAAGTTTTGCTTTCATATTAAAATAAGTTTATTTACATATCTGTTCAGCTTGGGAGCAGAGCTATGGGAGAATGGGAAATTCTTTTGAGGTGTCCACCAGTTCTGGGCTAGCAGAGCTGTGAGACGAAACACCCTGTTCCTCCTCCAGCCTATCTCTGGTGCTTAGAGACTACTTACAGCTGCAGAGCTGATTACAAGTTTAACTGCCAAGCTGACCTGGAAGCTCATTTAGTGATAGCCATGGAGTTTTTGAGTTATAAAAAAGCCCTGTAAATGGTGAATGGCAGAGCAGACACACATGTTGACTGCTGGTCCTCAGTCTACCTGCTGCCACCGCTGCTTCACCTCAGAAGGGATGAGGCCTGGGCCCCTCTCCTTGTCTGGAGAAAACTGAGGTGGTGGCCTGGGACTAAGCCTACCACTTACTAAAGGAGAAATTAATCTCCATGAGAAAGTCAAACGGTATCTCTGTATCTCATTCTTCCTCAGCAGTATGTGGTTAAGTATAATCCTTTCCCAGGACATATTATTTGTCCTGTCTATGTAGATAAACTATTGCCCAGCACAAGAAGATCCTGATATTATTTGAGGCTTTTTGATACCACCTTAATGCAGATAATACCCTTAGAGATGGAAGAGACACAATGAAATGTCAGACGTCTGGAAAGAAGTAAACCAGAAATAGGAATTAGATCTTGTGAAAATTAAATAGATGATCCCTTCTGCACTTAAAAGATAGAATTTTGGTTTGTTCTGTTTTTTTAGCTTGGCCTCCAACTCAGGGGAAAAAAAACCAAACTTTTTTGAATGTCTTAATCATTTGTGATGTACTTAGAAAAGTCTCCTAGCTGGATAATATTTCACTGTCTTTTGATTGTACTTGGGATTACCAGAGACTGAAAGCACATATAAGCACAAAAACACGTTAAAGGCTTGACTGAAATGGCACTTGGGGAAATGCAGCAAGTATTGGAGTGTGTCCTGATCCTCCTCTTCATTATTGCTAGGCAGCCATTGTTGCCAACATTCTTTACAACTTATATTCAATTTGGGTATGATTCTCAGCTATATGAGGAGTAGCCACTCTAAATTGTTTCCGTGGCACTGTTTTGGTGTAAATTACTGTAAAGTTCAGACTTTTCTGTCATAGAAGATAGGGATGATACCTTGATTATCTTTCATCTCATCTGCTGCATCTCTTTTTCAATTCTTGCCTAGTTTATGTCATTATTTTCATATTATTATTCATAGTATTCATATTATTATATTACTCATATTATTACATTATTACATTATATTGTTATTATATTATTCATATTCACATTGTGTAGCCCGTATGTATATGCTTTACACTGATTTCATAACTGATAATAGGCTTCTTGATAATTTACGTAGAAACAACCAAATTTAAAAAAATAAAATTGTTTTGTTTACTGTTCAATTATTAATAAGAATTTAAATTCAGAATACAAGTGCATGCAGTTGGATTGATTCTTGTAATTCTTCATATAAGCAAAACATATTTTCTGCAACTTCCCATAGGGAAAGCAGTATTGGAGTTGAGACATTGCGCGTCTCTTGTTTCAGTATTTTTACACTAGGCTGGCATATTTTTGACAGTTGCTACATTTTCCTAATTTCATTCATAATTTCTATCTGTTTTTTCCCAATACATGGGGAAGATGAACAATGTCATGGAGTGCATATAGAAGTGTGACTTACACACAAACATTTGTATCAAAAATGTAAAATCTAATAGGAAAATTAAGTAAGAAGTAGTCTGTTTGATAAAAACAGTATTAGAGTATAAACAGATAAAAACCCTACAAAAATATGAGGACCTGTGACAATTAATGTCTTATTTATCATCGTTATTAAAGTATTAATGTAATTATGGTAAATATATATTATTTAAGATTATTGATTTAGTCTTACATGACTAAAATATTTTAATCAAGATCTTATTTTCAATAAAATATTTTCAGGTATATTTTGTGAATGTAATATGTTCTGTGGTAAATGTTTTTATTCTTCACTACATTTCGAGAATAGTTTTCAATAATAAATGTTGACAACGTGTCTGGTATGTCCATGTAAATATGATTTTCCTTATCTTTAAATTTTTTATCTTGGTCAGTAATACAGAATATCACAATTAAAATATGTTGAGACAACTAGAGAATTATTGGTAGACTATAAAATTAATTAAATTCTCTTACAAAATGTTGGAATGTCTTGGACAGAATTATATCCCAGAAAAAATAATTAAAAGTCACGTTCTGACTGTTTTACTCTGTTGTGGTTTTATTCTTGATACAGAGGAGAAGAACTGTCTATGATAGAAGCTTAAGTGCCACACACTGACAAACTGAGGATTACCCACAGGATTTTTGCCATTTGATTAATAAAAGGAGTTCAGTGTTAATAAATTTGAGGCCTCTGCCTATCACCTCAAATAAAAAATTCTCTGAGTGTAGAATCTGAAATACAGACTGGAGATGGTAAATTGCCTGTATACCTTTCAGGTGTGATGACATCATGCTTTACTTTTAAGTCTTTGAATGTATTAATACAACTTGTTTTATAGTCTTTTTGCAGTGTATCATTAGCATTATTACTGTTTCAGATATAGTAAAATCACACATCAACATATAACAAAAAGAGAAAAACTTCCATTATCCATTCAGAATAATTTCCTATGATAATACAAATGTTACTCAGGACAGATCTTCAAAATGGATACCAATTCTTTAAATTCTTTCCTGTCTGCTTCAGGAAATAGTGAGATCCCGCTGATAATGAGGTACAATGTGTCTAAAGTTCACTTCTAAACACTTGGCTCTTTGCTGTGAAAGTCATCTACATTCCCTTTATAATTCTCAGCCACCAGAGATCTGTATAATCTTGGAGATCTGATCCAAGATCATTTGGAAAAATCCTTGATAATAGCTTCACCATTCAATCAATGAAAGAACTAAAGCTTCCTGCTTGTGTCTTCTGTAAAAAAATTGTGAGGCAGGGGAATAAGACTTTGGCTTATGGGTTTTGAGATTTTGTTGTTTGCAAATAAAATGATTACCATTATTATTCACGTTCTTAATCAAGGCGAACAAATGGCATCTGTTTGTTATCATCCTTCCTACAGAAGACAAAGGCTTCAGTCCCAATGGTACTGACTGCTGGCCCCAAGTGGCTGCTGGATGTGACTTGGCAAGGAGTAGAAGACAACAAAAACAACTGCATTGTGTACAGCAAAGGTAAACACAAACTGATTTTTTTTCTTTACTTTCTTGTGTAAGCTACTGAGATAAATATGTACCTGTTGCATACTAGGAAAATTAGTACTAAGTCTACCCTTGATGTCAATTTTTCTTCCCATTTTTCTTCCATGTTCTGGTTTTGCCTTTTTTTTTTCTTTTAGTGATGTAAAAACCCCACATGGTACCTGTAGTTTATTAAATGCTTTATAAACACTGAAGGACATCAGCTGGCATAAAAATGTACCATCCATTTCTCTCTGAGAGTCAGTGCTCTGGGAAACATCAGTGAAACCTATACACTTTGAATAGGTGAATTATTTTTGACTTTTTTGGGGGCAGGGGCATACTGGATATCATTTCTCTATTTTGCATTACATTGTAGACTACTAACTGAAATCCAGTTTCATATGAAGAATGAGAATTTGATTGGACTATGAAAAGACTTTATGTCAGCATGATCGCATGTGATAAATGGAACTGGATTTCAGGGTTGTCACCTCTGACATTCCAGTCTCTTGCATAGCAGCATGATGCGATGTTGCGCCACTGGAGTGTATTGGTGAGTGGCAATGGGTATCACTTGTGTCTTATGTGAATTTTCAGAATTTTCAGTCAGTATGAACAAGGCTGTCTGCCAAAGATGCTTTATCTAACCCACCACATCTAACAGCTCCTTTAGTTCAAGGTGCACAGGCTTTTGTCTTGCATCTCGAAACAACAGAAAGAGTCTTGGGTTCAGTCCATAGCACCATGGACTATGCAGCACTCCCATGCAGTCACTGTTGAAGCTTTTAAAATGCAGCTACAGAATCATTACAATATGTTTAAAAAAAGAGAAACAAACTACCACTTGAATACATGGAATAAAAATAACAGTGAAACTATGTTTGGCATTTACCCTACAGATCAGGTTGCAAAACTATGACTTTCCTTCCTTGTATTTCAATCACCAATCTCAGCACTTTGTGCACACTTTAGAATATGCACTGTTCTTGTTTAATTTCTTTTAGGTTTTATTTCTAACAGACCTACTGAGATCAAAGATTTGTTTGCTGAGGCAACCTAGTGACCATTTCAGCATACAAGCATCCAGGCAAATAAGCACCCATATCAATATATTAACATACAAAACACTAATCATAACATCAAAGACTCCTAAAAACTTACTAGAAACAATTACAACTTGTTCCTATAATCATTGCAATTTATACACTTATAAGAGGATTGCCTTTAAACTGCCACAAGCCTTTGAAAGTTGAAACGCTGAAAACAGGGAATTTGCATGTTAAAAATGAGTCGCACACCAGGGTCTTATAAATTCTTTCTATTATAATTACAGAATGTCAACACATTCATTCTACAACCTGAAACACCTGCAGTACTAGAGAACTGGGCTCAGATTTAAAAAGGGTTGAGCTGCCCTCCCTTCACAGCTTGCTGATTGCAGCCCAAGTGGAAGAAGCAGCAAAGTGATCTGAGTAGCAAACACACTGAAGCTTTTTGAATGAATCCAGAGCTGCAGTTTGCAGTTCATAATATTGAATACACACAGGCAAACTTTTCTGCAAAAACTTCTTATTGTAATGGGAAACTACTTTCATTCCAAATCACAGCTCCTGCAATTCCCATTGGATGATGTCTTATAAAATATTATATTCTTTCTATAGTTACAATAACACTTAGTCCACACCAGTTGGGCTTTTCATCTTCAAAGTATTTTACAAACATTAACTAATACATTAGATGTTTCTGGTCCTGTCTGATTTAATCTATTGAAAGACAACATTTTCTTTTTCAAATAGTGAGAACTTGCATCAGTTTGATGCAATCTGATTAACCCAAAATTTTTTTTTACCCAGTATTTTTACTCAAAGGTGATGGATTTTTTTTCACTGATCATGCTGGTTATTTTAGTACTTGGTTAACAAGGTATGGTGAGACAGTTGAGCAGTACTCAAGGTGAATTCTATTGTCTCTATGACAGATGCATATTATAACTAAAGTTGAGGATAAATACATGTTAAAAACCTGCTACTTCACTAAACTAATGCAGGAAGTAAGCTGTAGGTACAGTTTGCTTTCACTGTGTTCTGTTCCTGTCTTTGCACTCTGAGGTGGCTGCTCTGTCAGTCATTAAGCATCTACCCTTGCCTTCAGCTCTGTTGGGATTTTTGTACTAGAAAGATTAATTGGCTTGGATCACAAAACAATGTCAAATAGAAGATGGTTAAATAAATAAATAGAATAATGTTTCTTCCTTCAATTTGTATCTCATCGTTCCAGATTACATTGCTTTGATTTGTGTTAGCTTCTGTCTCCTATAGTGCCATT
Organism: Cettia cetti; assembly: GCA_013401135.1. Classification (NCBI taxonomy): domain Eukaryota; kingdom Metazoa; phylum Chordata; class Aves; order Passeriformes; family Sylviidae; genus Cettia; species Cettia cetti. Next base: position 18,073 of record VZUI01041734.1, read on the forward strand.
ACTTCTAATGAAACGGTGTCAGCTGGCATGTAGCTGTAATTCGATGTTACGTTGTAGTTGTATGTGCATAATTTTGTTAGTTTGCTTAGCAATACGTTGTTATTTCTGAAAGCAATTAGCTGAACAAATGTGTGGAATTGTCCATGTAGCAGATTTGGTCATCTGGGAGCTGTTTTCCATACTAAACTCAAGATGAGATGAGTGGAGTAAATTGGCACATTTCTAAGACGAAGATAAGTTTAGAATTGGCTAACAGTACACAGTACTGGTTGATCGGTTGCTGACTCAGAAGCACATGCCATATTTCCTTTTAGCTCATTACAGAGATATCTTTGAGAGCAGAATTTTCCCCAGATCCTTCAGGAGAACATAGGAATGTCAGTCTGATTTCCAATTCACTAGAGGCCATGAGTACTGTAGTCACCCACATATTCCCTCAAAATAATCACGGGGACAGGAGCCTAGAATGTAGGTTCTATTGAAAGAGAATTTGAGCTGGCTGCCTAAGTCCCTATTTGCCTTCAATGCTCTCCTTCTCTGTACAAAATACTTCATATTTTCCCTAGGCAAACAAAGCATCTATGTGCATATATATGTGCATATATATATGGATATATATATTTATGATGTACACATATAGGATTATATTTCTAAGTTATTACAGTGCAATCACAAGAGATCTTCTATACAAATCTTTAGATAAAGAAACCAGTTATTTAAAATCACGCATCAGAGTACACTCAAAGTGAATAGCTTTGAAATAAATGTTCAGCATTTGAAATAAGGGGTATTCTAATTATTCAGTTTAATCTAGGATCATTACCTGTATTTTTTAGAACTACATTAACCCAATACTAGGACAAGTTAGAAAAGAGAAAAACAGTTCATTAGGGATAGTTAATTATTATCCCATTTTACAAATTCTGATACAAGCTGGCTACTCATGGCACATGCCATTATTCCACTCCATTTTCTTGAAAGGAAACTTTTACTACTGTGATTACATTCAAAAGGAATGCTGTTTTCGTTTTAATATTTATTGTAAAATTCTCTCTTGTTTCAAAAATGGACTTTCAGTAAGTCTATTTGGTAATTTGGGATGTGTCCTAGAAAGAGATTTAAGAGATAGATTTTATGAATTAAATCTTATTTAGAAATACATGTTCTTTCAAAGAAAAAAAGCTTAAGCATAATTCAAGCAAGTTAATGGTAGGAAGTATTAATGCATGAACTGTATCATCATTTCTTCGTAGTCTACTTTAGAAATATTTTTGCCTAACAGAGTTGTGCAGCAGACCTGGAAAATCTCTTAAGACCACGGTTAAGAGTCTCCCCACAAGCAGGAGGGGGCTGGGATATTTATTTACTGCAAATCTTTCACTGGAGCGGCAAGGATTTTAAAAAATAAATTATGACTGACCAGAATGGAAACGGTGTAAAAACCACAGTTGCACAGACTAAAAGCCACGCTCATGTAACAGACATTTTTCTTATTTATTTAAGCATTTATGTGAAATGTATGGATACCGTATGTTTAGTGGCATTGTTAAAACAGGGTGTCTGTACAAATATTTAGCTGTGAGAATTATAAAATCATAAGGCGATTAAGTTAGCTAGTTGTGAAATTCCAATATTGCTTTTTAAATGACTTCAGGATATAGGAGGTGCTAAGGTTATTATCTGTTATCAGGAATACAGCGGAATTGTACGACTGGATAATAACTAAACAACTGACACAATGTAAAATTACATTATCAGTGTGTTAAAACAAAATTGCGCCCTAAAGGAGTCTACATGCCAGCTCAGAGCTGCAGTGTAATTATGCTTAACTCTGATAATTAAAATACAACGGAGATCAACAGAATCATTTTCATTAAGAAAATTATTAATGATGGTGGTATAACAGTAATTGATTGCAGAGCACCACAGGATAACTCTGTGCAGGAAAGCCAACATGTGTAACGTGTGTCTGGGCCGGTCGGGTTGCCTTGCGTCCCGCCGAGCGTGCTGCCGGCCAGGTGGCAGCCGTGGGGCACATCTCCCGCTGCAAATCCCAATTTAGGAAACGGCCGCTTTGCAGGCTGCCGCTTGGAGGGACGGGGCTGGGTGCTGGTGCGCGGGATGGTGGGCTGGGGTCGGGTTTGGCAGCCAAAAGGGAGGTGGCTGCAGGCAGTGACTCGCACACTTCTTAAGCCAGCCATCATCTTTGTGTGAGGCAGTGTTAGGTTTTGCATTTCCATTAGTGATTTACTGATGTTATTTCCTCCTCTGCCTGGCCTCACCGAGTAGTTTATGCCCTTTGTTATTTCTGAGAGGATGCGGGAGGAGAAAAAGCCCATCCTTGCCCCAGCGCGGTTCCACAGGCGCTGCGTGACATCTCCATAAGTGATTCCACAGGGTGCTCCCGTTAATTGTGCTGGTGCTGCGGACGCAGGATATCGAGTGCCATAAAAAGCCTCCATCTCTCTGTAAGTGAAATCACAGTCGGTGCCCACTGAGCGACTGTAACAAAATCCTTGCTAGGGAGGATGTTGCCTAAGGGTGAGATCCGAGAATTGTCATTTTCTTTGGTGAACAAAAAAACGGGAAGCGTGGGGAGGGAATTTTGGGGGAGTGCTGCTCTACGCAGCTAAGGAATAGGTCCTTGCTCAAACAGATGTGGCTTTTGAAAGCTGCCCAAAAGAGTCTATTCTCCAATCACAATAGAGAAGAAGCCTGCTAGGGTGGATTTACAGAATGATATTAGTTAAAATGACAGCTGCCCACACTGAAACTGTGTCGTGTAGTTAATTTATTACTAGAAGCCTGAGGAAAGGCAGCACAGAGCAGAGGAGGGCAGGGCAGAAGTCAGGGCTGGAGGCAGAGGGCTGTGCTCAACCCTTCTGGGGCTTCCACTGATTGCTGAGCCCTATAATTCATGTAAAATAAGTCAGTAAACACATATCTGGTTACTTACTTTACTGATACTGGGGTGGCTTATTTAGCTCATATATGTGCCATTTACTGAAAATACAAACATTGTAAAAGGGTTACATAAAATCGCTAAGAAACATTGAAGGCAATTTTTAATTAATTTTGCTAATTTAATAAACATTCTCATTTTTAACATAGAGGAAAAGTCAATTGTAACAGAAGGGTACCTAAATTTTTGTTTGGTGACAGGATTATTTTTCTTGATTGTTCTATGAGATCCTTGATACCATGTTTTCCCCAGCAAGAGAGTTTTTAGCTAGCTAATTTCTTTTTTTCCCCTGCAACTTCAGGCAATGTAATGGTACATTGCACCACAGACATACAGCATCAGGGACCCTAATGAGACAGAGGTCAAACATCACAAGAAGTTTAAACACTGCTGCATTAGAATATGAGTATAATTTGGTTTGGGTCAGAGAACAAGTTGTTTAGTAGGCCAAAGGTTAACTTGGGGCATATATTTTAGATTGCAAGGGGCTTTTTTCCACATACAATTAAAAAGCAAATTGAGTAAATTTACTAAGTCTGTTCCACATGGACAGTCAGAAAACTGCAGTATCTGCTGTCTTACTGGATGCCTCCATTAGGTATACAATATGCTGAAGCCTTTGGTGGTGCTAAAGGTTTTTGTTCTTTCTTTGTATCCATGGACAAAAACATCTGAGTTTTTAACAGAACATGGGACATCCTAATATCAAAGGTCTATGGAAGAGCTTGTTTTGGGTTTCTTTTTACACGATACTGAAAAATTGCGAAGTATTTCTGAAGAGAAGTACTATTTATGTGCATAGTGCTTACATAAAATAGTATATTTGCATTCACAGTCATTGGAAGAAAATGTGGATACAACATAAGGGCATGATTGGTAAGTACATGTCAGGCTCCCTGTTTGGTTATGCAGGGATGTTGAGAAGGTGGGATGCCAGATGGCATTGTTATGAGTGAAACTATTGCAAATCAGTCTTGATAATTTCCTTGCTGGACACAGAAGGAGAAAATATTTTGCCTCCATCATTAGTGGTTCTTATAGCTTGTTGATGGCAGTGTCAGTGTTGTTTACTTACTTCAGACATTATTCAGCTTCAGAGAACTCACAGAGCAGGACTGTGCTCTTTCCTTATTTTTATTTTTAACCTTTGTAAATAGATCCAGTGGGGTATTTTCTGTTTTAGTAAGTTAGAGGTCAGGGCCTTGTCTATTTTATTAATATCAGCAATAAAAAGGTTATTTTATACAGCTTTATGGATATGCATATAATAGCACACTGTATATTATTACATGCCCTTTAAATTCTAAGCATATAGATAATAAAGGGAAGATGACAAGAAACACCAGAGTGCAACTAAATTTTCACTTCTAATATGAAAATGTTTTTGTTCATTATTAGTGCATTTCATTTACATAGCAGCCAAATTATTTGAGTTGTTCTCATATGTGTATTAATTTGGGTCTTTTTTTCTTATGTTCTTATCACTTACAGTGTAGTGTATTTCATAGTTTGAAATTGGAATTATTTTTCATTTGATGAGACAAGGAAATAGGCCGAATACTGACATGATTATCATGGAATTATGTATTTTGGACTGAAGCTATAAAAAGCTGTAAACTGAGTCTAAAACTCACCTATGATAGCACTTTCAAGATGAAAAGCCCAGTCTGCACTTCACACTGTGGCCATATGAAAAGAAACATTGCTTCATACATTGAGACCACTGGCAATAATAAATGCAAGCAGAGTGCAGAGATTTTTTTTTTCAATGTATGTACTTGTCCCTCATTTTTCTAAGTCAATTGTAGTGGAATCAGTCATTTAGAATTTTTTTTTTAAATAAAAATATTGTCATTGTTATCAGGACATGAGATATATGCTAAATGTGTTTTATTTTTTTTTTTTTTACCCATTATGCTCAGTAACTTGAGGACTGCAATAACCTTGTGACCCCTGGGGCTCATGGTACCATTGCCTCTGTCATCTTCCCTACAAAGCAAGAGGGAAGAAAAAAGCCCCAAATTTGCTGAGCCACACATTTCAAGTTGTCGACAGCCCCATCCACAAGAAAACAGAAGAAAATATATATGCACTCTGTCCTGTCAAAAGGCTTTCACCTTATCTTGAGAGACTGTCAGGGCAGGAACATCATGGAATGGACAGGAGTCTATTAAATTAATAAGCTGCTGGATGGTGTCTGGAGAGTTATGATGCTCCATAAATCCAGTTTGATCATGGTGGACAAGGTTTAAATCTGCAGCCTCCTAATACACATCCAGGTCCTGGATTGGATTTGAAGTTTTGTGCTGGAGACACAGAGATAGTCCTGTAGCTTGTGAATTAAGATTTATCATTTTTTCATACTTTTTTTCCCCCCTATACTTCCTGACAATAATGAAAACACCTTAGGGATCCTGCCAAATGTTACAGTTTGAAATGAAAGAGCTGTTGTCAAGGTGAAACCATGACCTAGAAGCCTAATATCAAACCTGGGTCGTTCGTTGCAGGCAGCTCCATTGGTGCTGAGTATATAAATGTCTGTATGTGAGGAAACAGGGCTGGATTCTTCTGCAGCCTGTTTTGTAGTGATTCCTGTTAAATAATTCTACCATGTATTTGTGATACCAGACAAACTAATGGCATGCCATGTAAAAGGAAAAGCTGAAAAACGTTGAAATATATTCTTCCCCCGTTCAAGGTGGTTGTGTGTATAACAGACACAGAGGTGTGAGAATTCTATGTCCCTTATCTCCAAATGGATTAAGCCTGGTGCTAATAAGAGAGGACCTTTCTCTTCAAGGGTTCAAGGTGCCAAGCTTCCAGCAAAACCTGTGTGATGAGCAGCCATGATGTCCAAGTGGGTAGTGGAGCTGGGCTACCTGGAATGCAGCATTAAAATCATGTTGGGATGTGTTTTGTCTTTGGCAGCTTACAAGCAAGGCCATTATTATGGCACAATGGGTGGAATTTAAGTGTTTCTTGGCCACTTAATTGACCTGCAAGCCAGTGATTTATTATTAGGTCCCTAAGCTCCTATTCCTATTAGTCTGGACACTTCAGTAGATGATTGCTGTGCACAGGCAATGGCAAAGCCAGCAGTTCTCTCTTCTCAAACTCTGTATCCATATTTTGGATCCTGACTAATTTATTTATTGATGATAGTTAGATTCTGTGTTAAAGCAATTCGTGCTCATTTTTGTTCTCATTGCTAATTTAGGAGCTTAAGGAGGCTTCCTGACGTTAGTGAAGTCTAAAACAACTGTATATGTTAAAGGAAATGGATAGCTTATGTTGCAATACCAGGGACACTGAGATTTGTTTTATGCTCAGGAAAATGGATTCAGAGCCAAAAGCAATTGAAAAAAAAGCTCTTCTGGAGTGTAGGTTTCCTTAAACAGAAAATGGGATAAAGATGTAACCCTCAGTCATCCATCCATTCATCCATCCATACATACATGTCCCTCCACCATCTCTCAGGAATTGCCAAAGACCTGTAGCTAGAGATCGTGTGTGACTGAATCCTGACCTCTCTATTGATCCTGGGGATCAGTGTGTGTACTGATCCAAAGATAAATGTCGGCGTTTCTCTTCTTCTCCCGTGGTATTCCAGCACTGCTCACTAGTGTAGGCAGAGGCCACAAGGAGCAGGACCTCACAGCAGGGCACCATGGTGCTGAGGCCAGCACTGCAGACCACATCTGTTTCTCCTGATGCAATGATGATTACACCCTGTTCTTTGAGGCAGGTTATGAAATGGGCATAGTGAAGAGGGGAGAAGGGAGACTAAAGGTTATGGAAAGAACTCCAGCATGGCAGAAAATATAGGAGTCGCTCACTGCAGTTCTCCTTGCACTTGAGGGAGGATGTTCCTGGTGCCTTCTTTTCACCAGGACTGAAGCACTCCTCAGTCTTTCCAACTGAAGGAACTGAAGAAAGTATGGAGGAATTGCAACCTGCTTCAATATGTTTTTAATATCTAAGGAGTGACTCTTGTTACTGCAAATATGGAGAGAACTTAGCAGCTTTTTAAAAATGTAATTTCTTTCCATGTTAAAAAAACAAAAAAAATTGCTGTTTCAGATTTGGTTTTTTTTTTTCTTGTTTCAGTTTCATTCTGTCAGGGGCAATTTGATGCTGACAACCAAAAATCCATGCTAGAGCATGCTCAAATTGTGATACTTGAAGCACGTTGTGATGTTGAAGCAGATTTAGTAGAGATGTTCTGTAACTGAGTGGTGATGCACATGACTGAATCGGTCAGTGGCATGCAGAACCAAGGCATGTTTCTGGAGCAGGAATCCCCTGTAAGATAATTTCCTGTGATAATATCATGGTATGTAGGCATATATACTATATACTTGCACACATTCATATACATATAGATATATAAGCAGAAATATATATATATATATATAAGCAGAAACCAAAACCTCAGGCCTCAGTTAAACACTTCAGCCTGTATTTAAGTCAAGGTGCAGAAGTTTCTGAAATCTTTTCCTATAGCTGCAATATATACTTCTGCATAGGTGGCTCCATCTACTCTAAACAATTATACTATCACAGGTTAGTAGTCATTAGGAAGAAATATTATTTGAAAACTCCTTCAGAAGATAGAATAAGTCCTGGCTAACATTGTTAAACCTTAAGAAAATTACTACTATTAGCTTTATAAATTACAGAAGAGTGTTAGTTTTGCAAAAAAAATGGTGAAAGGAGAAAGCAACATAGAGAAAAATATGCAATTTATGGAGTGCAAACCAATGTAGAAAGAATGTTGGAAAGTTAAATGGCTTTAGAAACACTAGAAGAGACATTTATTCCAATGTGTCAGATAGATTAATCATTGTTACTTCTTTTAAAAAATTTAAATGCAGTCAGATAATACCGGGCTTTGTAACTTTTTTTGGTGAATGAAGAATTCTTGTGGTGGTGTAGAAACACACAGGTTGAAATTTTCCTTTTACAATTGAATATCTGTAAATAATGTACTGGAAGCATATAAGCACAGTACACTAATTATTCAAGATCTGAAAAAATTAAAGACATTTTTAAGAAAAGTGAGAATCATTGGGTTAACAGGAATTGACTCATATTAATCATAGACTCATGGAATGCCCTGTGTTGGAAGGAGCTTAAACATCATCTAGTTCTAGTCATCCTGCTATGGACAGGGATGTCTTTCACTAGACCAAGTGGCTCAGAGCTCCATCCAGCCTGGCCTTAAACATTTCCGGGCATGGGGCATCCATAACTTCTCTGGGCAACCTGTTCCAGTGTCTCACCACCCTCACAGTAAAGAATTGTTTCCTAATATCTAGTCTAATATCTAGTTTAATATCTAAACCTACTCATTATCAGTTTGAAGCCTGTCACTTTGCCTGTCACTTTGTCAAAAGCCATCTTCCTTTTAGCATCCCTTCATGTACTGGGAGGCTGCAATTAGGTCACCCCGCAGCCTTCTTTTCTCCAGGTTGAAGAAATTGAATTCTCTTGGCCTTTCCTCATAAGAGAGGTGCTTCATCCCTCTAATCTTGGTGGCCTCTGAATTTTTTTCAACAAGTCCATGTCCTTTCTGTGCTGGGACCCCAGAGCTGTATGCAACACTCCGGATGGGGTCTCACCAGAGAAGAGTAAAGGGGCAGAATTTCCTCCTTTGACCTTCTGTCCACACTGCTTTTGATGCAGCCCAGGACTTGTTTAGCTTTCTGGGCTGCAAGTGCATTGCTGGATCTTTTCCAGCCTTGCTTCTGGCAGCACCCCCAAGTCCTTCTCAGCAGTGCTGCTCTTGATCTGCTCGTGCTCCAGCCTGTGTTGATACCGGTGGATACCCTGACCCAGGAGCAGCAGCTTGTATTTGACCTTGTTACAGCTCATGAGATTCCCATGGGCTGCTTCTCAATCTTGTCCAAATCCCTCTGGATGGATCCCATCCTTCAGGTGTGTCACCCACAGGTGTGTCAGCTTGGTGTCTTCTGCAAATTTGCTGAGGGTGCACTCAATCTTTTTGTCTCTGTCCTTAATAAAGACATTAAATAGCACTGGTCCCAGTAGGGACCCCTAAGCAGTTTTCTCTGATGTCCATCAGGTCTTTGAGATGTTAACCACTCTCCTCTGTGACTGTTCAACCATATTCTTATCCATCTAGAAGATCATCCATCAAATCCATCTCTCTCCAGTTTAGAAAGCCAGGTTGTTGTGGAGGGCCATGTCAGAGGCTTTACAGAAGTCCAGACAAATGACATCTGTTGCTCTTCCCTTGTCCACTGATGTAGTCATTGCATCACAGAAGGTCACTGGTCAGGCAAGACTTGGCCTTGGTGAAGCCATGCTAACTTCAATTGAAAACTTGAAAAAAGAGGAAGTGTTGTTGGTCTTTAGCTGAAACAAATGCTCAGATATAGGAATGGAAGCATCTGAGACATAGGGGACATAGCATTGTTTTTGGCCTGACAAAACATTTGCTGACATGATAAGATGGGCAATTGAACTTAAAGTATGAGATGAAAAGGGAATGTTTTACACTAGGAAATGAGAAGGGTGGCATCAAGTGATCACTATGCATCTTCTATTAATAATCTGTTCTTTTAAATGTGAACAGGCTCACTTTTATGGTGACTGCGCGTGCATTTTAATGGATTGAAATTATGTGAGGTTTAAATGCATTTTCAAGTCACAATTAAATGAAAATTTAAAATAAGACTGACAGATTGCTAAAGCTAAGCCAGTTCTATGATTAAGGTTCAATTAAATTATATTTATCATGGGAGCAAATGAAGTATAAAATCACAAACAATAATATTTTTCAGTGGCTTACTTTGGTGGAAAGTGTAGTCTGAAGTATGACTTAGAGACTTTTATCTTTCATTCCCTCCTAAAGTAGAAATTAATTAGGGCTAAACAAGCATTGGCTGTAGGTTCAGAACCCCATCCTGAGTCTTTCGTGGACCAGTGGTCCAGGAGCAATTTACTGTTTGTCATGCAAAGTATTATGTATTTTATTTGGTTTTAACTAGTTAAGTTAGGGGGAAAGTTGAAATTTTAATAGTTGTTTAAGGAATTAACTGTTTTTGTTGCTTTCATGGAAGCCACTTCTGGTCCTTCGCACTTTCTCAACAGATCTGCTGAGACTGATTCTTTAAATATGGTTCTTTCTCTTTCCAGATACTTTCTATATAAATCCCTAAATGTCAGAAGCTCTGCAGTAAGTAAAGAGAATGCTGGGTTTGTACATGCTAGCTATTTCTCAGTTTTATCCAGTGTACTATAACAGTTTTCTAGCTTGCCACAATACAATCTTCAGCTTTATGTAGGTATGGCACTGGTGCTATGTATTTTTGATACACTTCCAAAAATTCATTATTTATTTGTTCTTACTTTTTCCTACAGAAATATGTGTAAAAGGAATTATATTCTGCATTCTCTTTTATTGATTTGATCTTATTTTGTAATCTAGGACATAAATGGATTAACTTTGGACATTGAGCAGCTTGAATTTTTTGATATCTTTAAAAAATTATCCACAGCATCGTAAAAATTGTTCTTTCAAAATGCCATTTCTCTCCTTTTTAAAAGAGTGATGTTCAGCAGAAAAAAATTAATTTTGGATCAATTACACCTAAAAAAGCTCTGTAATATATTCAGCTAGAAGTTTCCAGAAAAGTGATGAGCTGATACATGACCTTCTTCTCTTTAAGAACATATGAACACATTCAGGAAAGTGAAGCATGATTCTAGTGCTAGTGTGTCCCTAATTGTTGCAAAGCCTAAACATTTGAGTAGTTGAATACTCAAAGGACTAATTGTACAGCGAGAATTCAGTTCCTGAGTAGGAGGCATCTCCAAAAGCACCTGTTGGGAAGTACTTTCCTTGACAAAAGCATTTTTTTTAAATGGGATTCTTTTCACCTGTTAAACTGATACACAGGAGATCTAAGAGTTGGTCTTCAAGCTGAAGATGCTGAAGAAAAATCTGAAGTTTAGGACTGCTATTTTTGTGTGTTAGTCTTGTATGGCTGGATCATGTCCCATGTGTCATCTCTGGGATGTTGATGTTACAAAGGAATCAATAGAAGCTGATTAGCAGAGGTTTTCTTTGAGCAATTTGGCATGACAGTATGCCATTAATACCCAGAAGCATTCTCTGTTTTCACTTAGTTTCTTTACCTCCTTTCTTTCTAGAGAAAAGTTGAGCCAATTTGCTTTTGAAGTTTGCAGACTCAAATCACTAATATTGTTAGTCAATTAGTTAGTTGTTATTATTATTAATAACATTGGATACTGGGGGTAAAGAGATATCCTGGAGTTCTTAACAGTAAATCAGAACCTATTTTTTTTCTTTTGGAAGTGGCCAAAACAGATTTTAGCTGTATGCTACAAATCAAACACCTGATTTATCAAACTCTATCACTTTCTTAGTAACATCTTGTCAGATCCTGGTAAAAGGTTGCCTCTGATTCATGTTTCAATGAATTAATTTGCTGTGGCCTCACAGAATTAGCTAGTGGATGCACATGCCCAGCTGAACACAATAAAAAATATTGTACACTGTTCCTCTTACTGTTATTTATTTTCTTGTGGCAAGTGTTTTGAAAATGGGTTAATATTTGCTAGGTTAAAGAGTTTTGTAGAATAGTACCTGAAGTAGAGGACACAGAAAGAAAAAAAACCTCTGAGAAAAAAAAAAATACTTGGAAAACGATATTACTTTCCTATGATATTGTTAAAGAAAACTTTGAGTTTAAAATTCAGTATTCTTGTAGAGTTGCTGTATTGTTTTCCTTTATCCTGACACAAATATTCTTTCTATGGAAAATAGATTTCTTTCATAAGACTAAACCAGTTTGGCTATGTCCTTTACACAGGGAACAGCTGTTCATGTTTCGGTATATTTAAAATATTTTCAGTATATAGCCTTTGGTTGGTACATTTCTTTTTTTTTTTTTTTTTTTTTCCATCACAGTCAGTTGCCTTCAATGGCATCTACTGGTACAAAACAAGTGTAGTGGAGCAAAAGACCCATCCCATAATTTCCCTCATTCATTGTTCTCATTTCTTTCCTGATTTTCTGATTCAGCAGAAATTCAGGTGCATAGAGGAAATGTCTAAAGAAGAATGAACCACATCTCAGAGAAGTCCTTTCTTATCATGTATACTGTACCATAAATTGTATGTACCCAAAGATAGTGAACTCTGCCCTCCAGAGAGCAAAAAAAAAATGTCACTAGTCAGGGTAAGTAATCAGCAGGGACTTACAAGTCCCTTGACATCCTTCCATCATAGCTCCTAAATATTGTCTTAGCAGTAGACCTCTTTGGCAAATTAAGACACAAGAGAGAAAGCACATAGGACTTCATGTAGAATTCAGGCAATGAAAAGGAACTGCCAGCCAGAAGTAACCAAATCCCAGCATTTTGATATGTGGCTTGCTTAATTGCATTTGCATTTGTTCCCTTTTTAATATGGCATGCATCATTCTGCCTTTTTCAGAGCTCATACAGCAGTCTGTGTGGTAATCTAGTGTTTAACTACACGTAACTGAACTGCTAAATAAGTTTTGCACAGTGATAGCCTGCATATAATGTGGAATTTTCAAAATCTTTTTGTATTATCTGGCCAGAATATTTAGTATAAACTGAAGTAATAATCACAAGAAAGCGTACAAGTACACAAATATTCTTCATGTCTGAGCAGCCCAAATACTGAGTGTGTGATTTACAGCATTTGTCACTGAAATACAGGAATATTTTTCTTGATTTTAAGTATGTTTGAATGCTCTGTAAGAAGTTCAGTATCAGTATGTATAATTTTACAACAGGAGGTAAGAACCAATTTTTCATTATTATTATTATTATTATTATTATTATTATTATTATTATTATTATTATTATTTAGGAAGTATTTGGATGCTTAGCATGTCTATTTGCATCTATCACTATAAAGTCAAGAGAATAAAGAATTATTTGGAAGGATATTGATGGATTGTTGAAATGTAACTACTCAGTCAGTGAGACTTTTGATAACTTATACTTGGAGTCAAAGGTGCTGACATGTAACATGGCTATATTTCATTAGGTTTATGTAAGACAAATGGGAATTTTTCTGAACTCATCTGATATGCTCTTTTTTTATTATTTTTCCTTTTTCAACATAGATAACTCTTATTTTGGGAAATTTTAACGTGAAATTTTACTTACTTATCCTACGGACAACTCACAGCTTAGCGAGTTTCTTAGGGCAGTTCCTTAGAATTTGAAACCTTTCCAGTTCTTAGTTTACCAAAATTTTGTTTCTACCTGAGGTCACATTGTTTTGTAGTAGAAACAAATTTGTGGTAAAGTTGTTATCATCTTTTCATAAGGTGGAGAAACTAAAACTTGAAATACTAGCAGCAATTTTTTGGTATTTCATTTGCATCACAGTGACACGTAGCTTTGAATTTGGACTTTAATTCACACTTCCTCAGAAAGCACTAACATTTGGATTTACAAGAGGGTTCAAGCCATTCTTGGCTTGAAATAATTTAAGACTTGTACCCGTTCTTAATTCGAAGTTTGGTCCAATCTTAGGGCATTATGTAAAATTTTTAATTGGAGGAGGTTGTGAAGACCTGTTTCTCTTGGACAAAAGGAAATGCAGAAAGGCAACTGAAGAGACTGAACAGTGTTATTCTAAACTGTCAGGTTGTTCATAGGTCTCTCTAATACTTCTCAAGTTCTAGTCTGCTGGTGATATAGTTTCAATAGATACACTAAGGAAAGTGCCAAGACCAGCTTTGACAGGGTTTTCTTATTTTTTTTTTTCTTTCTTTCTTTTTTTCCCCCCTCCTCCTCTTTCTCTTTTAATCCCTGTGGGGCTCTGTGATTTTTCATAGCTGGACTAAAGTTGTGTCAACGGGAGACTTGCACCATAAAGACTGAAATGTTAAAGAAAGCTACAAGGAACAGCTTTGAGGCAAGGTTTCAAGCTTTGTCATCACGCTTGAAGAATTTTCTGTTTAATGTACTGTAATGCAGTATTCAATGGGGACAAGTTTAATTGAGTTTTACACAACCCAGTTGGGAGTAGCGCTGCAAGGTAGGTGATGTCTAGGTTTTTAATCTTCCACTCCAGAGAGGCTTGTTGACGAAGTGGTTCTTTCTCTTTGTAAGAAAAAAGGGAAGCATGAGAAATGATACATCCGTGGATAAAACCAATTGGCAACCCCCAAAGGAATGAGGGCGATAAGGCGAATCCAGCACTTGTAAGAAATAAAAGAATCCAACTGTTCATTTAAATGAGAAACAACACATGTGATTGAGGAGGCAGGGAGGCTGGGCACTGGAGTGGGGAGGAAGAGACTAATAAACAGAGTGGCTGGTGTTGGAGTTAGGCGTCCTGCAAAAACAAACCAGGGTTTGTTAGGCAGATTACCAAAGAGATAGTTAATGACATGTGGTTTTTTACAGTAAAAGGAGAGTCGAGCATTTCCTATGTCAGAGAAGGTGGCTGAAGTAGCAGGAGGGAGGAAGCTGCTGTTAGGCAAAGCCCTACTTAAAGAATCACTATTCCTTCCCTGAGGCCTAACAGCAGCTCTCTATCAAACAGCGTAAAAATAGCACTGGACCCTGTCAGAGAGAAAATAATACCTTCTGTGTAAGCCTCAGTGTATTAAACTGTAGTCCTGTTCAAGTTACTTCTCCTAGAACTTAAGCAGCCGAAAGGATAAAAGCATGCAGTCAATATACTGCCAAATCATCTCCCTGCTCTGGCTCTGCATCCCTGCTAAAGAAAAAAGTGTTTATCTCTCTCTAAAAGCACTGTCTGCCCTTCATGAGAAATTCTGATCTTGCCAATCATGTACAATTATGTGTTAGAGCTTATTTTAATTTTCACCAGTAAACCAATGCTCACTTGTTTTCTCTTAAGATATTTAAGAGATTTGACCTGGTATGTGGCTGAAATTGTTTGCTCGTTTGTTTGTTTTGTCCTTTAATGCTTATATTGGTGTTTTTGGTTAGAAGGGTTTTCCTTCTCTCTCCAGAGTCATTTGCTGGGGAAGATGCTGTGCTGTGCAGTTTTTTCAGATTCCTTCTGCCATCTTACCATCTCTTGTTTTGCCCATCTGAATCAAGAGTCTCACAGTGACTTTTTTTGTAAGATGTACCAAGGTTGTCATGAGCTTAAACAAGCCGTAGTTGAGGAGTGCTTTGCTGCCAAGTAAGGTGTTTGCATGCCTTTTGAGAAGACTGTGGGGCAGGAGGGCAGCCAACCAGGCCCACACTTCAGGGCTGCCTTCCTGTTCCCCAAGCGAGTTCCAGAACCAAGTTTAGCCTCACACCTTTTTACAGACTCACCAGCAGCCCCTTCTTTGGCCTTTGGCTCCCATACCCACCCCAGGGGAGGGAAGGCAGCTGTGGCTGTGGTCCAGCCTGCTTTAGGGAGAAGAGCTGGGGGTGGTTTTCATAATGGTGCGGAAAGCCTCAGTAATGAGCTATTGTGTGGGAGGGTTGAATTTCACCCACAGAACATACACGGTGAGAGAAATTGGAAATTGCATCAGAATATGCAGAATTTGCACTGTGCTGCTTTCTGAGGTACCACCAGAATCCCTGTTAAACTTATAAATACAGAGCACATGCAAAGTGTAGAGCTGAGCAAATAATTCACAATGAATAATTTATCTGATAAATTTAGCCTTTTTTCTGCTCATGAAATATCCATGAACAGATCTGTGATTTGTAACTGCAACCTTTACAGTGCATTAGCATAGGGGTTTTTTTAATTTAATTTCCTTGTGTAGTTTGGTGTAAAAAAGTAATTCCCTGTTATTATTCATACTAGCATTTTAAATAGTCCAAAAGTAGACTTTGATGTTCAGCCATGGACTAAGGGAAGGGGCGAAGAAGACAGTGTTTTTACCTTGCTGCTCCTGCTGTTGGTCCAGAAACACTTTTTCTGTAGGCTACATTTACAGAGACATCTCACAGCAATTTTTATTTTTGCAACCTCTATATTTAGTGTCGAAAAACACAGAGCTACCTCTTCTTTAATGGAAGAGAATATTCTGAGAAATAACATCCAATAATACAAAAATTTCAGGTAAAAACTGAGGTGAGAGGTCTTGGAAGGATGGGGGGGGCTGCACCCCCACACTTTGTTAAGAACAATGCATATTTTGAAGGATTTGCCATTTATCTCTGTTGTAAGACATAAACTATATCCCTGTTATATCCTGAAAATGGGCTATATTTTTTTGGATGGGCTGAAAAATGGCATCTGCATGGCCAGAAATAATAGGGACAAATGAGACTCATATTTCAAAAGACCTAAGCAAACTTTGTAGCCTCGTTTTCAGAACAAAGTGCTTGTGGCTAAAAAACATAAACTAAATCCCTAGGTTTTTTCAGATAAATAGTTTAAAAATGTAGCATCAACATACATGCTTTCTGAATATTCTTAGTATGATTTTTTTCCCCATTATGTCTTCATCTTCCTATTCTAATACATTCTCTACAGTCAAACAAACTCATCACTGTTTACTGTGGATTAAACTGTGAGGAGTTTAACCTGTTTCACTTAAGTTGTCAACTGAATTTCTTTGCAGCTTTGTTAAAAGTAGAGGTAGGAATTTTTACTGATGCTAACCTTCCAATTTGCTGAAATCCTACCGTAATTTCAAAATTTCCAAACTGTTTTTAGCATAACCCAATTTTTTTTCTTTATGTATGTAAAACAAAACCTCTGATATAACCTCAGAGGTAATGCTTATGAGAAGGGCAGAAATACGAATAAACTCTGTTGAGAAACTTTAATTAAGTTTGCTGTAGCCCAAATAATGTATTTGTTCTTCATTTGACATATTTAAGGATAATACATGGTTCTTGAGGCTCTCACAGGTTTAATATCTATATATTACCTCTGCTCTGAAGAACAGCTTTAACAATACCTATCTGGTGAATAATCTCAATAATCTGCTTATTCTCTGCATGCAGAATTAAATCTGTAGGCTTTGCTGGGGAAGAAGGTTTACTCCCTCTTTTCTGATGGTATGTCAGAAAAGAAAGAGTCAGTTGGATTTTACCCATATGTTTTTTACTCAGAACAATTTAATAAAATCTAAGTGGTTCTGTATCAGTGGAAACCTACTGAGGGCGTTGAATACCTTCAAGAGCTGCCATTAAAAAAAGACCAAATTTGGTCCTCAGAAACACCATGCTCAGTGAGGAGTGACACAGAAAGAACCCAGCTGGACTTTCAAAGCCAGGATGAGTTTACAGAACTGCTACTTGTTATAAATGGATCCACTTCACATAGAAAGAATTCAGGTGTCTTGAAAAGTCCAGCATCTATCTTTATATTTATAGTAGGCCACGACCACACATAATAAAAATGTATAGTTCATTAACTCATTTTTTTGGTATTACATAGTAACAGAAAAAGCCTTTAGGAAGATTTCAAAGCAAATCCCGCAGCAGTCAGCTGAAAGAAGGAATTTTGGCATTTCTCCATCCTGCAGACATAAGACAGTTCTGGATATAAGAAAAATAGGCATAAGGTCTTATTCTTACCTTCTCTACAAAGCTGTTTCAAGCAAAGAAAAACCCAAATGCTCTCAGTGAATGAAGTATTCATACAATCCCCCAAAATGTTGGTGTAGGTAGATTAGCATATAATAAAAGCAGATACTGCAGCAGGTCGTCTGGAATCATTCCAGACATCAAGATCCATCCATTCTTGCATCCATCCAAATTCATTGAAATCAGTGCTCAACCTCAATGGACATCTCTGAGCAGATCTAGCCAAAGCCTGGTGAAGGAAAATCTAATTTGGCATTGGTGGAACTGGCATTTAGCTCATAGGGCAGGCTATGTCAGGTCTCTAGATGTGATTCTGACTTCAAGTCTTCTCAGCATCCCATTTGTACATGTCATAGTTTTACAGCTGAGACTAGCATAAGATCAGGGAACAAAGTGTTTTCCAAGAGCCTCCATACTGGACATCTGTGTCCCTCTCACATAAGTATAAAAGTATATAAATACTTGTCTTCTAAGGAAAATTAAGTAAAGCAAAGCATCACAGGACATCCCGATGCAAAAAACTGAAGTGCTTTATAGACCACGTATATCTTTTCTTCAATTGCACTCTGGTAGAGTGTTTTGGTGAAGTACATATCTCCAGCCTTCATGCAGACATATAGACCAAAAATTTACACACCCAAAGTTGGGGTTTTTTAAGTAATAATGAGTTGAAAAAATCTTCTTTCTTTCACATGTTATTGGTTTGTACCCAGGGATGACAGACACAGCCACACCTTGGGTTTGCACTTGATGTGCTTATTCTAAAAGGAAGCTGTCAGAACCATCCTGGTGGAAAGGAAAATATTATTTCTGCACATCATGCTGTGGGAAGGAGACTTGAGGGTTTGTGACCTGCTGGAGATGGAGCAATTAGAAAAACAAAATAATGCAGGGACAACTAAACAGAGAAGTCACAGATGATCGTAGGGAAAAAGATAAGTTTTGCTTAAAACTTTTGCTAGTGGGATGATGGTGCAATTTAGTAATGGGAGCTATTTCAAGTTATTTCAAGCCAGTGTTTCAATGGCAAATCACTGCATTTAAATTGATAACTCTTGAGAGCAGTACAAATTAGAGCTAAATACCTGTGCAGCTGCAATAATTTTGTTTGATTGTTTTTTTTCTTTCTAAAAGTTACAATAAAATAATATATTAAGATAACATAATTAGGTAGGAATCTGCAGAGCTTAAATGCAGTCAGTTTTATAAAGAAGTGTGGAAGCTGTTGCAAACTAATGAAAACATCACCCAGAAACATAGACTGAAGAGATGAAAACATGCAGGGAAAGAATAAGAAAGTGAGAATTCATCTTCCTTTCATAGATGATAACATCAGCACACCTATTATTAATAACATAATATGTAATCATGAATATCTATACATTTCCTATAAATATCTACGTATTTGTTCTATCTTACATTGTAATTAATTTCTGATATTGTCTTGATGCAGCTGGAAACAAGTTCTAAGAATAAACTCTCAAGATTTATACTTGTAAATATTAACTTTGAAGTCTAGTAATAATCTCATCTATGGACATTATTCATTATTTTACTTGGAATTGAGTGAAGATCAGAAAATAAGCATAGTGATGTATTATGAGAGTAGGACAAACTTTACAGGAAATTTTATTTTGGCATTAAAGAGTTTAGGGCAATTTGGAATTGCATTCTGGAAAACAATCTCTTTTTTTCCCCATCCAGTTTCTGAGTTTTACATTGAAATTGCAAAATGTATTAATTTGCAGGTATTTTACTGCATTCCTAAAAATGGCGCCTTGAGCTTTTCCACTGCATATTTGGTTTTGCCAAACCAAAACTCCAGTTTACATCCGCTTTTGCCAAATTAAGACCTTCATTTCCATTTCGCCAAAATTTAGAAAAAGGAGTTCAAATGTGGAACAATTGCACAGTGATTTTGCCTTCTAAGTGATGGCTTAGTATTTTCAGAAAATATTAAATTAATTCATCATCAACAACAATTGAATTATTTTAAAACACTTTAATTTTTTTATGTAGAATGATAAGTTTTCTGTTGAAATGGAGAGTGCTGCATTGCTGGGGTACAGCCCTATTCTGTTAGGAAAATGTGCTGCAATTGCTAAAGAATTGCAAGGAATGAATGATTCTCAGGAAATGAACAATAGAAAATATGGACACATTAATCAGTCTAGTTTTCCTTCCTTTTGCAAAAGAAAAAAAAAAAAAGAAAATCAAGCATGCAAGCAAGGATCGTACTCTCTCTGATATTAAAATCTATGGGAATTTGATGAGATAAAAGAAATGTTAAATGAACATTCTTCCTCTAAACAGACATGTCTAGAAAGGCAATTTTAGTAGTACAGCAGTGTAGCATTTTGTTTTTTCTGCAATAAAGCCATCAGATCAATAAAAAATTATGTAGCAGATTATTATTACACTGTGCTCACTATAGCTCTAATCGTAAATAATACAGCAGTTATCCTGGTTATATTAATTATAATTAGAATGCAGATAATGCAGACGGTCTTTTATTACTAGAGCCAAATCAATTTTCCAGTGTTATTCAATGCAAGGTCACACAAAGTTGTTGAAGCTCTTAGACTTCTTATGAAATGACCTGCATATGTAAGAGAGGGTTTGGCTCAGCTGTGTAAGACACATTGACTGGGAAGTGCATTGAAATAATTACAGCCATGAACTCTTGCCTGTAATGGCAGAATTTCATTTTATAAAGTAAGCATAGCTGTAATCCAGGCTCCTTTATGGTGGGAAGCCTCATAAATCTTTCAGAGAGGACCAAGTCTTTCTCTTATTTGTAAAGCAGAAATCAAAATGAATTAGTTTCAGTTGTTATTCTTTCCATCTGTGCTGTTGTGTTAAACATACTGAATGTGTTCGTATTGTGTATCAATACAGAAAAAAAATTAAAATAAGAAAATACTTAATGGAAATATTTCATTATTTTAACATAGACTGTTTTAAGGTTCACTCGTTTGGGCTCTGGCTCTCCTGGATCACTTAAGGCTTTTATCGTCTTTTAGGATTGCATTGGCTTAATGTATTTGTCTTCTATCTCTCATGGCTTCAGTTTAACTCAGAATCACAGAGGAACTGATATGCTTAAAATGTGCCTGTCTGTCCTGTAACTGATGAGCAGATTAGTAGGACACTGCCAGATAATCATCTCTCAGATGCATTTGATTCATATGTGTAAATGGCACATGGCAGAGAGGGGGAAGGATCGAGGAAAGTGTCTTTCAGTTGTGTGCTTTTCTGCTTTCTTTAAGCATGTGTGCAGATGGCCATTAGATATGCTCTATAGTGGATTCTTGCAGTTTGGAATTTACTTTTCCTCTTTTTGTTCTATGTGTTATATATCGAAGTGCTTCCACAGAAACAAAGCAGCCAGTAGTAAACAGAGCAGAGGCTGCGAGTACGAGCTAGTTTAGTGAGAGGCACAGAGCTAGGAACAATGTGAAGAATAAAGTGTTGGTTGCCATTTGCTTGCACACTTACTTTGTTTTGCTTTGCTTTATTACTCAATAGAAGATATGCTAGAGAACAAAAGGAATAGCCCTCCACTGAAGAAACAATGTGCGCTTATTGGAAGAATTGGTGATACTTAAATCTTTAGTATTTCTCTCCAAATTGTGCTCTCTGATTTGCTTTTAAATCAGCAGGAGTTTGGCATGAGCATGGCAGCATAGCTGTCCAGGCAATCTCCTACATGCCCACGTGTGTTCAGCCTTGCATCTGGCCTCTAAGTCATACCTTCAATCAGCAGTGTGATGGCATTTAAGAAAGGGTCTCTGATCACTTTTTGCTTTTTTTAGCTTGTCATAAATCCTATTATCAGCAGTACCTGAGCTTGAGGAATTCAGTCATTTGAATCAAAATGCTTCCTTCTGACAATAACCAAGGAAGGAGACAAAACCATTTGGCAAGCAAATGAATCTTAAGTACACACACTGGAAATGTTTATACTTTGTTCTAGATAAATGTAGGCTGCATTTTGATAGTATATCAGTATTCAGCTTATAGAATGTGTATTGGATTTATGTGTAAGAGGAAATGTGAGAGAAATGGAGGAAGGGGTGTTAAGGAAAACTTGGTATAAATGGACTTTGAGACTTTATTCAAATACTGGAGATATGCACTTTCAAACCAGATTATTCAAAATGTAAAAAAAATATTTAAAAATTCCCTTCAGAGATATTTCTGTGGCATGTATGTTGTTATACCTGTGATACTTCTCATGGATCCTCCAGGTTTTTTGTGACTTGATTTAATCTTATCTAGGGATAATTAGATCTCTCTGAGCCCTACTTGCCTCTTTATTTTGATGGCAGTAATTTAATCAGGTTTTTTCGTAGCCTCCCGTTCTCTGCAAACACATTTCTGGGCTTGGTTGGTTGGTTTGGTGTTTTAATTATAATAATGTAGTAGCCCTTGCAGGTTCAGGGCATCACACCTGAAACATGAGGTGCAAAACAGAGCACGGAAATATTGGGGTAAAATTTATTTTAGTTTATCAGTTTTACTGCACTGAAGTAAATGCTCCATTTTAACTGTTAAAAAGCCCAGCATCCTTTTCCTCCTTTTCACCTAAATTGTTTGGTTTTATACAAAGGAAGAAAACTCACACTTTTGAAAAGTTCATTTTAAAGCCAAGCAGTACAAAGGTATGCTATATTATTGCTTAGTGTACAACTTTTTCTTTTCTTTGCGTAAAAAATTCTGAGGCTCATGGTATATATTCTTGTGAGGGTTTTTTTTTAAGGCACTCTATCTCAGAGGTAGCATGTGTATCAGGGGAGGCAGGGATTGCTATGGTAAGTACCCCTGCTTCAAATAATAGGATTTGGGAATTATTTTCAGTCCAAAACATAAGGGAAAAAAATGTCTAAAAGTGACCTTGTCGTCTGAATTAACTTCCATGAGATTCCACTTTAAAATGATATGCCCAGTATTATCATTTTACTGCCAAAAACTGGGAACACTTCCAAATTTTGACTTAGAAATTATTGTACTTCCAACTGAAAAAAAAAAAAAGAAGCTTTTTGAAGTACTTCTTTTTGTTGAATACTGTAATAGATGGCTCTGTAAAATCCTGAGTAAATGGCCAAGACCGCAAGTTCGAGCTGCCCCCAAGGCAGTCTTATCTTACACACAGGCTTTTAGAAGATTTTTGTTTTGTTCTTGAATGTGTGTAGTTTATGTGTTTCATCAGAAGATGCCTGGTTTTTTGCCTGACTCTACACCCCCATGTCAATACCACTCAGGTTCACAAGGGGAGTTAGCCGCGGGATTTGTGCTGTGCTGAAGAAGAAAGATTATCTTTCCTGTAGGGTGGGGGGGAAGCGCATTGTGCACATCTCTAAAGTAAAGACTGCAGGAAAAAATGAAGAGGGCATAACTTTTTCATACACAATAGCATTCCTAAGTTAATATAGCATGCTGGAATGTAGTGGAACATTTTATTATTTGGCAATCGTTTTTCTTTACATCTTGTAAATAAAATATTTCTTGTCTTAGCGGGCATTCAGCAGCAGCAGGGTAGGTTTCTAATCAGCCATACAAACCACAGCTCTAAATGCACTTGATAGTGTCTCCAGCAAATAGCTTTAGAAAATATCCTTCGTGGTGTACGTAC
Source organism: Cettia cetti (assembly GCA_013401135.1). Lineage (NCBI taxonomy): Eukaryota > Metazoa > Chordata > Aves > Passeriformes > Sylviidae > Cettia > Cettia cetti. The sequence goes on from VZUI01041734.1 coordinate 41,225, forward strand.
CCTCGTGTGAGGATTACCTGCAATGATATGATACATCCTCATACATTCAGGCAGCCTTGTGTGCCTCTGATCTATCCTGGCTTTCACTGTCACTGTTTCCGAAATGGCCTTTCTGCCTCCGGATCAAAACACGAAGCAAAAAAGTACCATCTGGACACTGCATGCTAAAAAGTCAAAGATCTGTACACTGTATTATGCCCAAAAGGACATTTTCTTGTCAGTTAAAGCTGCCATGTACTTTAGTCTGTCACTGATAACTTAGAAAATTACGGTATGGTAATTTTAATTGGAAGCTATCCATTTTTATCCCTCAGGTTTTTCTTTTATTCCCTGTGGCAATCTTCTCCTGCAGCAGGCTCCCTGGCCGTGGCACAGGCGTGGGCAGAGCCCAGTGGGAGGCAGCGTGCCGGGCATGGCAGTGTCCAGCTGCCAGGGAGGCAGAGCCGCTGATCCAAGCTCAGCCCCGTGTGTCCTTCTCCTAATTCCTTAATTCTGCTGCTTTTTTACTCACCTGGAGTCCCACAAAACCATTTGACAATTAAGGTTATAGAGGAAAAGAGGCTGTCCCCCTTGAATGCTGGATATTGGGAAAATACTGATACAGGCCAGGGAGGGGGCACACTCAGAGTAGATGGAGAAGGTGAACATTTCCCTGTTGGAGAGCTGTAAGTAAGAATATTTAGGACATCAGTGTTGTTGTTACTGGGGAGGCAGAGAGGAAGAGCCTCTCACCAGAAATAAGAACAGCATCCATGACTGCAGGAGTAGAGAGGATGGGTAGCTTGCTTTAGAGGGCAAAAACCAAGGTAAGGACAGAAAAGTGGAAAGTAAAAAAGATGAAAAAGGATTCAAACTCATGGGATATGAAAGTCTATTTTCATTTTAATGTATACATAAAGATTGATGTTGTTTTGCTTATATTTATTTGTCTGTTTGTTATCTGAGTGGTGCATGGTGCAGGGAATTTTACTGTTTTTTCCTTTTATCTGGATGACTCAGAAAAGTAAAAAATGCAGCCTGTAATATTGGCTTATGGCCTGGCAGAGTAGAAAGGGGTGCAAGCCAAACTCCCAGTCTCCTCAGTCTCCTTGTAGAGGAAGGAGAATCAGGTATACATTTCAAATGTGGAAATAAATTCGGTGTATGAATGCACCAAAATAGAGTAAGTCTGCATATGGACTTAGATATACAAATGGTAATTGAGCATTTCTTTTAAGAGAATTTGGGTCTCTACAGAATTAGTGCCAGATAAAAAACATAACATGCGTTTTTCAAGTTACAGTTTTGTAGCCAATACAGTCTTGTGTAAAATAAATTCTGTTGTCCATTTTCACAGCGTCTTGAACTGTTGTATTCTTAACACCAAGTTAGTTGGTGCACTACCAGCTGGATTTTTGTAAAGCTTTTAATGACAAGATAAATACATACATTCTAAATTTAAGAGATTGACAGCTCTTATCATCTTAAAAAATATCTATAAATATAAGAAAACCAGAAAATGTGAAAACAAGCATCATTATCACTTTAGTCTAAAAATTGGTCTGGAATTGTGACTGCAAGAACAGCATTGGAAAAACAGAATGGCTTGGAACGTAAGTGCCCCATATACTGGGCACTAAAGTTATCCTTCTGAATTTGCAGTGGATTATGTCAGAGGTCTTTTTCCTTAGCAAAAGTTAAACAAAATGCTTTGTCTAAACATCAGAAAAATACAAATATTTAAATGTACAAAATAAGAAAGGCCAAAATTTGTCTGCCCAATGTGCAGCTAAATTTATGAAAACAAGTTATTTGTAGTTGTAGGGTTTTTTTTATATTTTTATAATTCAGCTAGATTCAGTTATCTTTGTTGCTCCAATATGGAAAACCACTAAACAAGGCATTTGATGCTGGTCTTTAATAAGAGAATGCTAATGGTGGGTCCAGTTCGGTATTCTCTCTGGATTGTGGTTCATGAACTTTATAAAAATATGTCCATAGGAAGTTTCAAAAACAGCAGAAAGTATTGCATGAGAAAGATCCAGACAATGCATCAGCTGAGAAAAATCCATGCAGAGAAGTGGAAATTATGCAACGTTTTTCTCCTGAAGGACCACAGCTGTATTCCTCTGCAGAGAAAGAAAGTCTTTTAAGCTGTAATGTTGATCATCAGTATCCCACATGGATCTGTGGCAGGGTGGCTTTCATACAGTTGTGCTGGCAGTATTTCCTTTCTTAGCTGCTTCCTGAAGAAGCCTTGCTGAGGAGTAAGAGGTGTTGAAAAGGTTAATGGGAAGCCCTGATAAATCTGGAGAGACTGCCTCTATCATTAGAATCTCTTACATATATCAAAATGATAGCCTACACCTAAGGAAAAGAAAAAAGAGATTTTTTTGAGTTTTATGTAGTCTTTATGACAGCAAATCAGTCCTCAGTCGCAGCTCAGAGAACTGTTGTGCTTTCTGTGAGGTGGGTGCTGAAGTGCTTGGGTGGATGGGCAGGAGCAGGTGCCCTGGTGCCACACCAGCCAGAGCATCTGAAGTGCATGGAGAGCTGGCACAGCCATTCCCAACTTCCATAAGACAAAGAAAGATTTGGATTTCAAAAGATCAAATTCTTATATTTGGGCCAAATCTTACCAGAAATGCATCTGAAGAGCTGCTCTGTTCAGCTCCCACATTGCGTGGCTAAGCCTCGGGCACAGTCCATTGTCAGGTTTCTCCAGCCTGAATCACTAAAGGCAGTCTTCCAGTGCCTGTCTCCAAGATCCTCTGCCCCAATAGAAGGAGACTTTTTATCACAGTGATATTTTCCTGACAAACTTACAAAAGACATGTTTAATTTTTTTTCTAACAATGCCTTGCTAGCTATGTTTATTTTAGCCTAGTCATAGTCCTGTTAGAACTTTTTTATCAGACCTTGAAAACTGAGTAGAAAAGTAGATTGCTGCCTTTTCCTTCCACTTTTGGAAAGCTGGAATCCAATCTAACTCAAAACATAAAATATACTTTTGTTACCACAAGATTGCAGCAGAGGTTAGTAGCAATGTGTATTTTATAGTATATTTTCTCTAAAGGGAGAATTCATACTACAGCTATTCAAACTATATAGTGTGTGAATTCAGGACAAAAATGAATTTATTTTCCTTTTTTCCATTCATCAGAGATGAACACTAAATGCAAAGTTCAAATTCAGATAAAAATTTTTCTGTGTCTGGATCTAATGTTTTGGGCTGATTCTTTTACAGCTCAGTGGATAGCCCTCACCATAATTGAAAAGTCCATGTTTCATTAGGTGTGGGAAGTATAAATGGACACATACTGTCTTGGGAGGTGGGTGTCTTTATGATAGTAGTAATAATACTTATAATACTAGAGTAAATTTATAATATCGTCTATTAATTAGTCTAGCTAACTTGGATTTAGTGACTTGTAGGCTGGGTCACAAAAATGTATAACCATTGTTTACATTTTTTTTTTTACTATATTTCTTAACCACTGTAATAGAAGTCTGTGTTCTGTGTTTGTACAGTAATTTCACCTTAAAGCAGGACTAAATGCTCAATATTTGTCACCTCATCCCCAGAATAAATATTGTTTATAGGTTGATGGTATTTTTAATGTATTTTTCTATACAGTTTTTTTTAGCTTTTCAGGAAAAAGATTTTCAATTTAAATGTTTTCAAAATCTTGTAATTTTTTCCTAACTGTTTCAGCTGCTGCTGCTTTAACAGTCACATGTTGCAAGGAGAACACAAGTTGAAAAAAAACAAAACCAAAACAGAGCAGCAAAATATAGACAGACAACATGCTTAAGCAATCAGAAAGTATTTAGTCAATACATTGATCTCAGCACACAGCAACAAACCAGTTTATAGATGTATGAGAAAGGGAAGCGAGGTTTGGATTTGAAATAAGAAAAGCTCAATGGGTGCTGTTGGAAGGTGTATCAGATGTCTAAAAGGCACTGCAGAGAGCACAGATAATGCTTTGAAAATATAGGAGGTGTGAGTTGGAGACTTGGCTCATGTAGCAGGGGAAGATGGAGCAGAGCTCAAGGTACTGAGTGAAAGGGGAGGAAAGCATTCTGTCCAAGTGAGGACAAATACTATGTTTCATCCAAAAGAAAAGGGAAGGCAGCAGAGAGAGGCAAAGACAGACATCACATGGCCAAAGCACTGGAAAGGAAGTATCTTGATAACAGCATTCTGACTAGATACCGGTATTGTAAGGTTTCTGCAATTAACAGGGGGATCTTTGCTGTGTGGATGGATAGGAAAGGCTATGCTTTTGAAAGGTAAAATGGGTAGGCATAGTCTTGAATAAGATATGAAGGGGGATTAAGAACTGTTTTGAACTGAGGAGCTTGACATCAGAGAAGTAAGGCAAGCTGAGCCTTGGTATGGAGTGGAGTGGTGCATTTGTTGTTTTAATTAGTCTAAAATTTCTATAGCCCAATATAATCTTATCCAAGTGAGAAGACAAAAAAGAGGTATGGAGTTCATCCAGCATTCTGCTGTGGAGACAGAAAGGGAATCTGAGAATAAGTAAACTGAGGGAGAAATGAAAAATAGCTGGAGTCTTTTTAGAAGGGAAAATTCATTCCAGAAGCAGCTACAGAGGGGAGAGGATACAGGAGATTACTGGGACTTGGAAACCCAAGTTGGACATGGGATAGACCAGGAACTGTGCTAGAAAACAATAAGCTTGCCTAGATTTCTTCTCTGAGGCAAAGCACTTGTTTCTAAAGCACTTCTCACTGTGCAGCACTGATCCTTTCTTCAACTGCAAACAAAACAAGGCCCTTAAACATAGTTTAAAATTCTGTCCATATTAAGCATGTTCTATCTATATTAACTTATGTGTGTGTCACTTAAGATTGTTAAAAACCTCAGGGCGGGAATAGTGCTATTTGCATTAGCACATTTATTCTTATGGCAGCACATAGGCTTATTACTAAATAAATGGTTGCTATGTGTAATTAGTTGATCTCTGGTTTTAAATGTTCATTAGCCATAAAGATAAAATGAAGATGTTACCTCGGTCTATTGTTACCAGATTTAAGCTCTCTTTAACTCTTGGGTTTTATTTTTTTGTTTTGGTTTGGGTTTTTTGCTTCTTTTATGTATCCAGCTTCCTTTCACTATGCTGCTGCAGAAAATAATGTTTTTCTGTTGGGACAAGAAGAAAATTTATTTTTTCACCCTTGGAACTTCAAGCAAACAACAAATCTAGAACTTCTGGACAGGAAAATTTAGGCGTGGAGTATGAAACAGGAATGGAAAAATTAAAAGATTGCAAAAACCTCTCTATCCTTCAGCACTTTCTTTCAAAGGTAGTTCTGGTGTCCTTTTACCAAAGGAGATGAAACAACTGAGAATATTAAGAATAAAAGGGAAAGTGGTGCAAGTGATAATAAATTACTCAAAATCATCATAGTCACAAATGATTTCACAGAGAAGCACTTAAAAAAAGAGTTATGAAATAGGAATTCTAATGCAGGCAGTTATATTTTTGGAAGTGTAACGTCGAACAAATAGTTCCTTTAGCTAGAGGAATGAATGGATCCAGCTTTACTGCATCATATGAGCATTCTGACTTTCAAAAAACCTCAAAGTCTGTACTTGAAATCAGTTTAAGACAAGGGAAATGAAGCTCTGGAACAGGTTATATAGTCTGCATCATTAGATGTCTTTAAGGAGAGAAAGACTAGGTGAATTAGCTTCTAGATGAACTAGAGTACTGTTGATTCTGTCTTGAGACAAGGAGACACAACAGATATCTCTTCTGTGAATATACACTTCCAGAATTTGAGGGAGCAGAAGAGATAGCCCTTAGAAGATAATGTCAAATACTTAACTGATCAAACAAACACTACTGTATGCACCTCTCAGGGCTTACATCAGTTGCAATATCAGAGATGACAGGATACCTTTCACTCCAATGCTCTGGCAAATAGAATGTGTTAGAAAAGTGACCCACTTGCACCAAATGTAAGGCGTTAAAGTTTTTTCAGAACAAGACGTGGGAAATCAAAGTGGAAATGTTCTTGATATAAAGGCAATAGTAAGAGAAGTATATCTATCCATATAGATAAAGCAGAGTTTAAAGCTGAATCGTCCCCATTTCTGATTTAATGTGAATACCTTCCTTTGTTCTCTTGTTGCAGTCTTCCTTGAAACAGCCTATCAAGTGTAATAGTAGATCTTCTAGATCAGTAGATCTGTTATTGTTTCTTCAAAGATAAACTGTTGCTCTAAAGTCTAAAAAATAGAATTCTTTTTCTAAATGCATTTGAAAAGGAAAAGAAATGGTAAAAAAAATCTATGCAAAATAAAAACAGCCTTTGAAATTATGTAAAGGCTGTCTCTCTCCCTCACTAGTCTATTCTGTGGTTTTTTTTTGTTCAGCTCCTAAATAAGATATTTCTGATCAGGAACAGTATTCTTAATTTATTATTAATTTCTTTTCTTTACCATAATATGCATCTCACAAGACTGCTAAGTTTAGGGTAAGAGACTAAGATTCCCAAGTTAACCTTGTTATCCCTTTGGTTTTCACAGAAATTACCAAGTTAAAAAAATACTGATGTCAGAAGATTGCTGGCTTTTATGCACAAAGTGACCTGGCGTGTGCAGGGCAGGTGAAAGGAGCCTTCACGCAGGTTCTCGAGCACTGAGCTGGTGTTCCTCCAAAATGTGCCCAGTGCAAGTGATCTGGAGGCCGACATACGTCATTGTAGGACACGAGAGACTCCAAATATTTCAGAAGGCAAATAGCTTAAAAAAGGCTTTATTGTCTAATTCTTACTACTTTTTATAAGGTATTCCATTACAGACTTAATATGATTGGTGAATAGGAATGACGTCTCTCTAGTCCCATTGGTGAAACTAGAGAAACAGCAAAACACCACCTGGAGAAAGATTGTTTTGAGAAAAGACAGTTGTTTGCCAAAATTGTTTTGAGAAAAACTTCTCCTGTGCAGTCTTCCCTTGGGAAGAAATCAGCCACTACTAGCAGGCTAAAACCTTTCAGGCTCAGAACTATCAGGCCCACAGACATACAGTAATTGCCTTGGGCTACACCAAGAGTCAGCAGCAGCTCTTCACCCTGGCTGTTCAAATAAATGACACTTCTGTGAAGATAATGAGAAATTAGAAGTTGGAAATTTTAATTTTAAAAAAGCATGAAAAGAGCTATCTTGGTGCATTCCAATCTACCTGTGTCTACCTTTACCTTCCTCCTTGAGAAAAGTCTTCTTTAGTTTTAGTTATGAATGAGAAAAGAAGATTGTACTGAACTGTGAATTGCCTTTTTCTGTCTTTCTGTTAAAACACAGCATGAAAAGACACAAGTACAATTACTAGGGCTGGAGTCTGCAGATATCTTTTGAAATGAAGGGCATTTGCCAGAAATCTGTCAAACTACAAATGACCTAGGTCTTGCTCAAGAAACCACCTATTAAAAGTAGTGGCCCACTAACCTCATTTTTTCCAGAAAGACTGTTGGGCAGTTATGGCAAGACAATCCAAGAGATTTGTAAACCTTTTCACTTCTTTAGGGGTCAGATAGTAAGATTTCAGAGGCAGAAGCAACAGAAAAATCACATAAATTTAAGCAGGAAGCACTGTTTCCAAATGAGCTGTGTATATTTAGACAGCTTGAGTGAATTTTCAGCTCTTCTGATTCATGACTCCATTCAGAAACTTCTTAAGATGTGCTTTGACTCTACTGATTCTCCAGCACTTTGTATGTCTATTGGGAAAGAAAACTCTTTCTTCATTTTGTTAAAGTGAGAATATACACAGATTACTGGACATTTGCTCTTGGTACTTGAGAATAATTTTCCTTTTAATATAAGCCTCATATTGCAGTAGTTGTTGCCTTACAGAGATTCATAATAATAATAATCATTATCAGTCTGCTTTCTGTGGCAATAAAATCCCTAAATTGAGCAGGAAGTAATGCTAAACTCAGAAATGGTAAAGGCTTTCTTTCCAATTTGAAAAGAGGATGAGAGAGAACAAATTAATCATAGAATCATGGATGCTGGAAACATTAAAAAATCTAGCCAGTCTCTTTGCCTTTCGTTTGCCTTTTATTATACATCCTGCAGTATTCTGAAGGTCTGGTTTTTCAAAAGCTGTAGTCTCAAAAGTGATAGGTTACCACTACTTTCTCTTAAGAGTGTATGAGAATCTCACTGATAAAGAGGATTTCAGAAGTTTGGGAAATGAATGCTACCGCAGCAGTGAGGAACTAACGGTTCCAAACGTATATAGAAATGCAAAGGGATTTTTTTCCCAGGGATTTTTTGTGCTGAGTCGCCATCTGAGATGTCTGTGCATATGTCAGTTGATCTATGTCTGTTTTAGAGCTGGAATATATTCTCACTCCCTTAATACTCACCTCCTCACTTTCTGTGCAATTTTAAAATTACATCTGACCAGAGGATTAAGAATGTCTTAGTGGTAACGTAGTCTTGAAATTCGTTTGACTGTGCATTGTTCTCTGAAGTGCCATATTTAGCTTTTAACAAGCTTGGGAATATTGTTTATTTTGCCGTATGATGTGTTAGTTGCTTAGCTAATTCTGCATTTAAAGACGTGTGTTCTCTGGGCTCTCACATGGGGGGAGGAAAGTGTCCTCCTTATGTGAGAAAGCTGCCACAGCAGCTGAGATATCACTTAACACTGGAGGCTCTCCAGGGCTTGCATGTGCTGCACATGCTTGCAATGTATTTTGGTATTAGTATGACCAACATTAATACACAGCACCAATGCTGAGAATAAAGTGAGTGCTAAAGCTCAGATTCAGATGCTCTAAATGGCAGCATCTTTATTACTCTACACTACGAGGGAATGAACAAATAGTTCTGCAGTGGGCAAAGAAGACTGGTGTAGCACCCTAACCCCAGAGGCAAATTTATTTCCACCCATCTGCTGTTTCAAATGCCAAGTCCCAGAAATACCACTGTTTCCAAAGTAGCAGACATTAACCATGTGTGTGAATCTCAGGCATTAGTAAAAATTATTCCAAAAAAATTGCTTTTGTTTGGCTTTCATGAATTGCCAGAGCAAAGAAAAAGGCCAAAGCTCATTGTGGTCTCCGTTATCCCAGCACTAACAGGTTCATAATTTCTGTGATGGAATATAATGACTGGATATCAGTAAGATAGCAATTTCATTTCATTTGTCTGCTGCAAATAATAAAGGCATTTGTAAGGCTGTAAGGCAAGGTCTGGGGCTGGTTCTGGTCTAGTTTGCTATGGGACTTGCAGACCCCATATCATGGTACCCAGGTGAAAGGGAATTGTAAAGGACTTGTATATTTTGGAATAAAATATATGTTCAGAGTCTGTAGACTCCTGGAGCCAAGGGTGGGCAAGGAAAACATAGCTGGCTGGTGGTGTATAGGTCTTCCCACAAAGGACCTTGATTACTATTAGTGCCTCTCTCTCCTCTCCTTCCTGCTCACCAGCACAGGTTTTGAGAAAACTCTCCTGTTGCTGCTTCTCCTACCTGTAAATGGAAGAAGAAATTAAATATTATTAAGTGCAGAAATAGGTCCTGATTAGAAATTCAAGTGTCAGTGAACATTAGTGCTGCCCCTTTCCTTGCCGAAACTTACCAATTCCCCCTCTGCTGTGAGCTGCTTTCAGACATTTGTGTTTCTTTTTGTATAGGCAGGCTGCGTATTCAGCAGAGTGACTCAAAGCACAGAATCTCTTTGAACTGTGTTTCTGCTCTGGGAAAGTCTTTTTTGGTTTTTGTTTCTTTAATATTTTTTTTTTATAAGTGATAAGGAAATATGTGCTACTTGCAAGTTGCTCCTTTTGGCAAACATGGGATATCCCTTTTTAGTATGGATTCTGTTCCATATGTGATCGTTCCCTTTTTGCCAAACTTCCTTAGATGTGCACCAAATTGCAGAAAGATGAATACCAACTTTGCATAATTTGAACAAGAAAGCCTTGCAGTGCTACTTTTCTGTTTAATTTACGGGGGGGGGGGGGAAATTATGAGATACGTAGGACATAAGTAAGGGCAGAATAGAGCCCTTAATCTTAATTATTCATTCTGCAGTATTATAAATGACTAAAGATTACTTCCAATGTTTGGAATAATCTTACAGTGTGCAGATGTGGTTCTCTTTGGTATATGCCATCTTTACTGAACTCACAATTTCCATAATGCTGTCACATTCTGCATGGGAAGCAGATTTACAGATAGGTAATCCATGTAAGGTATTTTAAAGACAGCTTATTAAAGGATTGAGGCCTGCTGTTAAATTACATATGCTTTCAATTGCTATGAGGAGCAAACAGTATCAAGAAGTACAATAATTTAGCTACAGCTGGAGAAAGGCCTATTTAAAGTTTTGATGACAGATCCTTTAAAGTTTTCCTTTAAGTTCTTTTCTGCTTTCTATCTTCTCCTGCATAGTACAGTATTCCACTTTATACAATGTAATTTCACCGGCAGGTCGACTGTATACACGCTAGGAAACTGAAATGAATTCTTAAACCGATAGACAGAGTTTACAAAACGACTGTGGGTGCCAGGCTCCACACTTGATGGCATTATCTAAGCACCTGACAGCAAGGATGGAGTCACTGCAGTTTAGCATTGCTAATTATGAATAGCTCAAATTGTGCTGGGCACTGTCGCCGTGCCGCGCTCCCGCCGCCGCTGCCGCGAGCCGGGATGCTCCGGTGCAGTGATGCTGTTGAGCATATTGGATAGTGCCCCCATCTGTTTCTGGAACACAAGGCGATGTGTCACTTACGTGCTGTCTGCTCCTCGTACCCTTTACAGAAGGAGGTACAAGAGATTGCATTTTCAAACAGATAAGCTCATTCCCCTCTCTTTAACTGGAATAAGAAGGCAATGACTGTAGAGTCATTCCTTAAATTGGGGGGCTGGGGAGGAGGGGGAATGGTTGGAGCTTTTTCCCTAAAGTAACAAAATAAATGAGAAAATAGTGATGCTGTTTGGAGCTAACTTTAAGTGTCGCACAGTAAGATGCTGAAAGGGGCACATTATGCAGACATGAGACTACAAAGCCTGAGAAGGAATGTGTTAAACAATCATTTTGTAACGATGAGTCTGGCCATGCGTTTGCATGTGAACATTATTACAATCTGAAAAAGAGAAAATGTTATTATGCCATGTATCTTTGAGCCATTATTGGAATTAGGTTACAAAGCTTTGACTGCAAGGTTATTTGAATCTACTGCTTGTTGTTAATGTCATGCTTTCTATTTAGTATTTTTTCCTTATTTGTTATGAACTAGTACACTATGAAAAGCAAATAATTTTTAAAAATATGTCTGTAACCACCCACCACAAGCATATTTTTCATTGTATATATTTCAAGATCACCGTACACTGTAGGAAAAGCTGTGTAAAGCTCTGGAAAGACAAAGTAGTAAAAGAAAAAAAAAAAAGGTTTTAAGTATTAAAATACAGGCTTTTTAAACTTATCTTAATATTTTTTCTTCAACATTTCTCTGTAGTTTAAGCAGGCACATGAAAAATAGTGACTCTCAATTTGGAAATATAAAGCATTTTCTTACAAAGGGTGATCTAAACAGCTTTCCACATAAATATATTAAGACTTCTTTTTCTTTTATTTTTACTTTTTTAGTAAATGAAAGATAGTATTTTTATTTTGATGTATTTACAGTGTGGATTATGTACATGATATTTCTGTCCTCATCTAATAAATCTGTTTTACAGAAGTTGTAGAGGTTAATAGATTTTGAATTGCATTAGATTTCTGTAATAAATGGATATATAAGACAAGACCTTATTAGGTTGATCTTTGTCTGTGAAATCTGTCTTCTTCAAGTAATTTCAGAAACCAAAAAATACAAAATAAAAACTTTGCCTAATCATGAATTTTTAGGCATATGTCTCTGCAAATAGTAGTGCAATTTAATTGCAGAAAATGACTTTGTTGCCAGTTAGTAGCAAAGTTCTGTAGAATACCTGAAACTAGTGTTTTTATTTCAGTATTTATACTGGAATATACTTTTTATAAAGGAAAAATGCTATTGATAGCTCTAAATGAACTTTGAATTAATGTAATGTCAATATTATCAAATATTGATATATCACCCCTAGACAGCAAGTGTATTATCAATACCTTTAATAGTAGTAGTAGAAATAATTAAAGTCATTAAAAATTAAACTGAAAAACTAAAAGGTGATTCTTAAATAAATAAAATAAAATATCTCAGTAGAAAATATTTCTAATGGGCTGTGAATTGTTTCTGTTGTTACCATGTCTTAATGGCTTTTATTGTTTATGGGAAAAATTGTTTAAGACAGCAAGAATCTCGGGTCTTCTCTTTTTTATGAAGGTCAAACTAAATTCAGAATTATAACTGAAAAATGAAATGTAAATACCAAGATCTTTGATAACAAAGTAATTAAAATGTATGGTTTTGCCTACTGTGTATAATAAGGGCTTATATTTGATCAACCATAAAAGTTATTTAATCATTTTAACCTTGGAATACTACCCCACAAAAAACTACTTAATGGAAGTTAGCTGAGAAGCATTAGAGTATCACAACATCAAGAAGGGCTGAGCAAGAGGGCACTGAAAATTCAAGCACAGCTTATTTCTGCCATAATACTATAGCAGGTTGCATGGCAACCAGTGGCTGTGGATTTTGAAGTTACTTTATCCTTATTCAATGAGCAAAGACTTAGCCTGTATTTATTTTGGTAATTTCTAGAATTAATCAGGTATTTAAGGCCCAGTGTAGCATAAACTTGCTGTGATTTTTTGATTGGCAAATGGATGTTTACAACTGTTGTTGGGAGAAGATCTGGAAGAAGAGGAGAGCCCGATTGTTCCTCCTAGCACTGCAGACAGTAAGTGTTAGACAAGTGCTTGGATCAGCAGCCCATTTTGAGCAAGAGTGTGGCTTGCAAGCATCTCCCTGTGATTTAGGTTAGTCATTTTAGGAGGACACTGGAGTTTTCAAAAAAAATTCTGCCATATTTCATTTTAATGTTTCCATTAAAGAACAATGCTAAGAGAATTTTAACATTTTTCATCTGAGCAAAAGCTGTAATCATAAGCCAAAGTCACAAGTACAAGTGCTGTGGCACCCTTGTGGGCATGTATGATTTCAGAGAATACAGTAACATACAAATCTCAAAACATGTTTTAAAATACTATTTAATTTCCATTACTGTCTTTAAAGTACAAAGGCAACTCTTTCAGTATCCTGTTGTTTAATGTGTTCAGGGTTCTGCCAAGTTTCTCAATATCCCCAGATCTTACTGAAATTGAAGTAAATTAAAAGCACAAAGCACACCATCATAATGCTTGTAATGAATGAGAGGTGTGAACTGGTGGCTCATTTAATGAGTGCTTTTTAAAAATGCACTTTGCTAGAGCATATGAAAAATCTGTAGGATATTTCCAGGTTTCAGAAGCAGTGTATATTCTTGTAGTGAAAGATGCCATCATAATGCTTATACATACAGGGATAGGATTATGATATGAGTGTTCTCTTCATGTGTTTCAGTTCTTAACTTTTTGGCTTTTATGCAAAGTACACATTGAATGAACCTTATCACACACACAGCATGAAAGGCATCATTAAATCAAGACAGGCTTTCACAACTCTGACTTACATCATGCACCCCACCAATCTAGCTTTGAAGAACCTCTTTTTCATATGTTCATGAACGTACCAGATTTACGTGACAGCTGTATCATTCTATTTTAAAACATTTCCAAAGGTGACATTAGATCAAGACCAAAACCCTAAGAAGAAGCCCACAATCCTTCTTAGGTGGCAGTGGGCATCCAGCCAGTGGAGCACTGCTGTTTTGGGAATGCCTTGTCTCCAAGGCAGGCCACTGAAACATGAAATTGCACAACTGCACGTGCCCAGTGCAGGTCATGCCGTCTCTGAGGGACTTCCTCATTACCCAGCTACTGCTTATGTGCAGAAAACATGCACCCACAGCATCCGTACTCTGAACTTTACAGCACAGAAGTTAATTTGGTTAAAATTCAAGCTGAAATGGGTAGCGAATGTCTTGGCATTTGTTTGGTGTAGGCTGTGGGGAGGTTATAGCAAATCTGTGTGCAGTAGCAAGAGGGGGTCCATGCATGTCTGCTTTCAAGCAAAGTGTGGCAGTTTAGGCTCACTGTGCCTGATGACATGCATAAAAGTCCCTAAGGATCTTCTTGATGAAATAAAGTGATCAATCTTGGCAGTGAAGGCACAGCAAAGTTATTTTAAAAATGCATAGGTTATTTTGTTAAAACCCCCACTAGAAGACTAGTACTTCTGGGAGTTGTGTGTGTTGTTAATATATATATTAGAGCCTTTATGATGACAGTTAAAAAGTTATTACAGCCAAATACTTTATGTCAACAATAAGCTACTGCAGTTTAAGAAAAATGAAAGGTTTTCCCCTGAGCCAGTTGTGTTTTCTTTGAACATAATAGGAAATAAAGCTAATTGTTTTAGGTTGGAACTCTTGGTCCTGTTTGAATATTTTTGTTTCATACTTGCCATGAATTAGTGAATTTTGGTGACCTCATTTCTGGTCACTTTTTTTTTTCTAAATGGAAGGGTTAATACAGAAATGTGCTAGTATCTGCACTTTCATAGTGTTTTGTATTAGTAATAAAACTAAGACCTGTTCAGAGCAAATAGTTGTGGCAGTAAGGGGCTCCTGGGTTTTAGCTTCCATCTTGGCTGAAAAGCAAGCTGACCCATGCTGTTGTCTCTATCTTCTTTTGGGGACATGCATTAAGTCATATGAGTCTGAACAATCAAGCACAATGAAGTACTTGTCTGACCATTATGATTTATCTTTTCTTAGGCATAGGGTAAAATGTATTAACATAAACCCTGAATGTTGTTCTAATGCAAATACAGGAAGGAATTAAAGAGCTGGCCCAGTGTTAGTGCAGAGGAAGTGAAGACTTTGCATCTTCTTGTCCTTTTTTTCATTTATGAAAGTGATGGCTGCAACAGGAAACTTAATAAAACCTCTGATCAAAGCACTGCTGGAACTGACCAGCAGCTTTGTTGTAGCTACACTGTGGACAAAATAGTAGAAATAATTTTATCAGGCATTTGAATGGATTCATTTTATGTAGGGCTTTGAATCAGTTGTTGGTTCTGCTTTTATTTCTGCATGTATTTTTTAGAATTAGTGGCTACATGAGAGGATAGAGTTGTAGAAGTTCAGAATATCCCTTGACACTGGCCCTCCTTGTTTTGTGGGGATGGGCAATCCGATTACAACATTTAACAGGGCACCTGTGCCTTGTTTTTTTAAAAGAAAATTGAACATTCAGTGATGCTCTGGGCCAGAAATTACTGTCCAAGTAAACTGCAATACTTATGAATGAGCCATAATAGATTTGTCAGGGCTATGACCTATTTCAGTAACTGTGAAAAAGGAATGATGTTAAGGTGTCAGAGAGGAGTCAAGGCATGGGGCTTGTTTTCACTGAAACCCTGGGCAGCAAGGAAAACATGAAGGTTATTCTTTCTACTTCAGCCTGAAAGTAAGAGCCGGAGAACACAGTCAGGAATCAATCTTTAGCTCCATTTCTCCCTAAATAATTTGCATTCTGTAAAAAGAAATACTTTTCATATATTTATAATATTGGAACCTGGGATTAAAATTGAAAGCCTACAGTGAAACTTGCATTTGCAGAACAGAGCTTTATCAATTACTTCTCTTTTCTGACAGCAATGCCTGCTTTTCCAGAGCAGCCCCCAATGTGTCCTATCCTTTTGAATACAGGCACATTGAGCACAAATGTGTTAGCTAAGTTTTTGCCACACTATCCAAGGAAATTTTAAGGAGATGGTCCAGTTTCAAAAATTCTACTAAATATTGTGTATTTGCAATTAATTTTAAAACTGTCTTGTCAAAATGTCAGTGGTGAGTAGATCTTTTATTGCCTAAGTGCATGTCTTCTCTTAAAAATAACCATAGAATCAAAATTATAAATGTTTTTCTTCATTCACTTTTTCTCTTTCACGATTGCCTGCACTGACTGTCTCAGAGCACACAGAGGCTAACAGTACAAGTGTAAACTGTCATCTTTTTCCTCTGCCTAACACTGGAAAGGTTATGTCCTGAAATAATGCATTTAGCAAATGATGAGCCCTGTAAGACAGGACCAGGGCAGGAAGGATTGCAGACAAAATGTGCTCAGAGCTAGAAACAGTTGCACAGATTGAAAACTAAAGCCAAATGCTGCCTGTCTGTGAGAGCTTTATATTGACGCCTCTGTGATTGGAAAGAAGAATTTTGCAGCCAAATGCTCTGTTGATTTACATTCCTGGAGAAACCACTGATTTATGGAAGGTTTTGTAATATAAATATCACAGTTTATCCTTGGTTTTAAGGTGTTAAACTGCAGTAAGGTGCATCAAGGATCCTTCCTAGTTTGCACTGTATTTTGTCTTCTATGAATTTGGTTACTCTAACATCTGTGTACCTCAGTGTATCTGTCTTTACAGCAACCCAGAGCAGTGTGGGGTATACTGCATTATTTTACACCTGAAGTACTTAAAGATGAGAAATGTAAAGGTGTTCTAACTCTGTACAGTTAAGTATGTTCCTAACAGAAACCTCAGGGGTTTCTAGCAGCCCAGCTGTTATCAACAGCCACAAAAGGTGAGAAATATGAAAATTCACCCCATCATAAAAGGGTATTGAAAATCTGACCCAACACAATTTGGGCAAGATCATGCAAAGTAACAGCAGCACAGAAGTGAATTGATCCATTTCTCAAAAAATGTTGTATTGTTCATAATCCTTAGAATATGTCCTCTTTCTGTTTTTTGTTTGTGTGGTGTTGGGAGTTTTTTTGCTTGTTTTTTGGTTGGTTGGTTAATTGGCTTTTTGGTTAGGTTTGGTTTTTTCCATTTTTTTTTCCTTTTTTTATTTCCCAATTGGGTTTTTTTCCATTTATTTCCATATATTTTCCAATATATTCTGACATTTAGGAAGTAATTTTTGCTTTGATTCCCTTCTGTTTACCTTTCAGAGTGAATAATTTGATGTGTATTCTAATTCCACTAGATCCAGTATACTTTCATTCATTTCATAGGTATATAGTTTGCTGAAAACAATAAAGCTATACAAGAGCAAAAGGGAGATGCTAGAGGGAAGGTTTAATTCTTTAAATTATAAAGTAAATTGGCAGTGACTGCACACTGAGACACATCCTAGTCCCCATGTACTAATTGGATGCCACTTAAAAACATTATGAGAAAAGTATGTGAAACTCCAGGTCTTCCAGTCTAAGCATCATCCTGGTTTTATACTGATATTAATGACCACAGGTTGGGTATGGTTGTTGTTTTTTTTCTTTTTCCCCCACTGTGGTGAAAGTAAGATGCCTGAAGGGAAGCAGAATTAATTAAAGTTTCAGATGAATATTGGACCACTACTGGCATTTGCCTCGGGATCAACAGGTAGGTTCTTAACTTTGTGAGGGAAAACATTATTGAAGAAGGTTGCATTCCTTGTGCAGATCAAGTTGTGCTTTTAAAAAATAAAAGAAGTCAGCTGGTGGTCTTGCTTTTAATTATCGAAGCTGTGAGAATTCAAATGACATATTTGCCTCATTTACTTAGAAGATATTCTTGTATTTATTAAATCATTTGAAGAACATCTGTAACACTTTGATAAGATTTTCTTTCTCATCATGGGAAGCAGGCTGCATTTCAATACCAGGAAGTACTAGTATTACCAAGTGTTTCCTACTCCATTTACAGGGAAACTGTAATATGTAGAAGTAGAATTCACCAGAATTTAGGAATGTTTCATTTTGTAACGATAGTGGGCCTAAGTCAAATAGTGGGATTAAGGGATCCAGACATAATTATAAATTATTATTTAGCTTTTCCTTCTATCACTGCTAGACTAAAAGCTACCTGTTTCTTACCATTTCTCTCACAAAGTCCCTCAGGATATTCCTCACAAAAGCAAAAGCTTGTAGAGTCTTCTCCAGTAACAGTACAGTTGAGATGACAAGGAAGAAATAGATAATTTTTAACACTAGCAGTTAAATGACTATAAAAAAGTGATGCTGCCTTTCTGTATTGTTTATGGGTCAAATAAAAATATAGAAACAGCCAATATGCTTTAGATTGATCAAAAATAATTTTTAAACTTGAAATTTTGTGTTCTTGATTTTTAAGGCTTTTCTGTATTGTGAACACCTTCCATAGACACGGAGGACAAAGGTCCAGTGTCTCCAGTTGTTTTTACATGTGACTGAGGTTTAAAAATAAAAGTTCATGTAACCAGGTAAAGTCATGGAGTCCACAATATCAGACAGAGCAGGTGAATATGTGTATCCTTCTGTTTACTGTAGGAATCCAAAAATTAAAATAGAATTTTAATGAGGTTTTACAGGAAGTGTTCTTTTAAAAATTAAGAATACCAGGGTAAATATCACTTTAAAAGTTTTAATCATATATTACATAGCATTCTGCTGGAAAATGCATATGTGGCATAATAAATAGAGTAGGAATTCAGTTATTAAAACGTGTGAGCATGTGCAAAGCTGCATATGCATATACATATGCACACACATGTGTATATGTGCAAGCAAATACTGATATTCTATGTGTATACATAAAAGCTTATTTAGTTGTCTGTGTTGCATGTTCACAGAAATAAGTACCTGCATATACTTCTAGTCTTTCTTACTT
The DNA here is from genome assembly GCA_013401135.1 of Cettia cetti. Taxonomy (NCBI): domain Eukaryota; kingdom Metazoa; phylum Chordata; class Aves; order Passeriformes; family Sylviidae; genus Cettia; species Cettia cetti. The sequence continues at coordinate 59,933 of VZUI01041734.1, forward strand.
CAGAAAATGTAATAATTGCATAAAATATATTTCCCTATGTTTCAGAGGTAATTTTAAGAGAATTTACTGTAAATTATTAAGCACCCTAATTCCTTCTAATATTATTCTGGGGGTTTTAGCTCTCCCAAATTGTTTTATATATATATATATATATATATATATATATAAAATGAACATATTTTTCCATATTAACATTTTATCTTATAAAGAAAAAATAAACAAAAGTAGCATGTGTACTGTAAAGAAACTTACATAGTGGGAATTTTTTTCAGCTTTTTGTTATACTTCTTCAGATTATTTGACTGATGTTTGTTTGTTGCATCGGTTAAATACTACTAGTCTAGCAGTTGATCAAATCACCTAAAAGTTAAAAGGCCATATTAGTACTACATCTCTAAAGGTTACAGAAAAAAATCAGCAATGAAACTCCTGCAGACAGTCAGAGAAGGGGCAGGGCCACTGTGTTATTGATAGACAAAAGGCACTGCTGGGTAGCCTGTCTCCATAAAACACTAAAATATTTCAAGAGCTGCTTTCACCTATGGGTAATCCACAGTGAATACTCATGTTCACTATTTTATTTCTCACTTTTAAATCAGCAATGCCCAACCCATGTTATTATTGCTGGGATTTTTTCATTTGCCCAGGTGCCAATGCTTTCTGTATCTTATCCTCTTCCTGAAGGAGATGTTGATTTTAATCTTTTCTTTTTTAAGTGTTTATTTATGCGGCTTCATTGTCAATAGGCACTACTTGTTAAGACCTGCTGTGCTAGCCATCATATAAACTGAAGATTTAAAAAGCAGTCCCTGCTCCAGATATGCTGTTTTCTTTTCAGTCACCTTTCCAGGTTGCTCTATTTCTTGCCATTAGAACAATGGGCTATAACCTGATCATTTTCCACTTATATTTCTTTTTCCCTCCTTTTTCTCCCCTATTCCTCTCTTCTTCTCTGTCCAGGTTTTCTATCAAAAACAGTCACATCCACAATACTCTAAAAATATATCCATTCTCAGAAATCTTCAGAATAACTTGCTCAATACTTCATGCACTACAGAAGCTGTTGCTCGAGCACTCTGTCTTTTGCCCTCGTTTTCCTGCTGTACCGCAGTCCATTTTAGTTTTTCACCTTTTCAATTGTAGTAACTTCTTGCAACCATCTGCTATGATCATACCCCAAAATTTTACTCCTTCCTCTTAGAAGCATTTCATGAAAGGAATGATTCCTTAAAACATGCTAATGGAAAATACTTTGCACCTTTTCTCTTAGACTGTCAGCTGCTACAGCCTTCTCACTACAAATTTATTCCAGGCTGGATTTCTATTCCCTTCCATTTAGGTCTAGCCATCTAAATGCTATCAATTGTTAGGCAATTGCAATACCATGTAGTGATTTAATAAACCATATGTGGCTGGAAAATATAATATTCACTTCTGAGGAACCATGTGCTGCTCCTGTAACTTAAAATTCCATATTACAAATAGCCACCATTTTCCATGGGCAAGAGTGACCCTGCTAATGTGCACACCAACTGCTAGAGGTTTCTGTGGTTCTGAATCCACAGCTGAAAACACAATAGCTCATACCTTTGATTTTGTGTAGGTTGTTCTACATAACTGTTGTAGGAATATTAGAGCATTAGAGATTATGACTTGCATCAGTCAATGCTTTTTTTTTTCCATTCTCTCAAAAAAGCATTTTGTTGTTGGTTTTAAATACTGTTATTTCTACTAAAACTGTGACTGCAACTAGCTGTATCTTTGGTTACAGGAAGGTCAAAGAAATATGCTATTTACACAGATGGGGATCTAAGGCTTGTAATTGTGTGCAATACTGTCTGTCATTCAGATACCCTATACATTCTCACTGTCCTTAAATCAGTTTTGGTTGTCGGGCTGGCAGGGTTCTCTTTAAATATGTATTACTTTTAAAACTTGTAAATAATGGAGTTATTCCATTTACTGAGTGGCCATCATAGATGATTCTCTATATTAGAAAAAAAAAGTTTTGTCTACTTAATAAAATAAGGGTGAATTTATGTCTAGTTAACATGTGTATGTTTTAGAAACATACCTGGACCAATTTCTAACAATTTTGTGATGTTGTTCAGTTCTGTTACCAAACAAAAAACATCCACTTAATTCTTTTCTATTATATTAATCATATACTTTGCCTTGAGATGCCAGCTCCCTCTGGTTCCCCTGCTCTTCAGATAAATTTTATATTCACAAAAGTTTACTTGAAGCTCTGTGCACTTTCTGTGGAGAGTAAAGACTTTCCTGACCCCAGTGGTCTCTTTACAATGTTCAAGGTGAATTGTTGTGGTGTTCATGATGTCTTGACTGTCTTACCCTTCTCCTCTCTGCATTATTTTATTTGACTCTCTTTATGTTGTGGAATCCCAGCAAGTACAGTATTTGAAGCCCCAGAGGGAACTGCAAGTGAAAACACCTTGTTCTTCGAAGAACTCCAAACTTTTCTTACTGGCTGCAGAATAAATGCTGCCTGAATGAGTAATGATTAGAAAGCTTTTGGAACTGTATTACCATAGGTGACAGCTCTGAAGA
>VZUI01041734.1:67500-147500 GCA_013401135.1 Cettia cetti
CTTGGCAGAAAATGGAGGGCATGAACGACTGCTTTATGGAGGCTGGATGTGGGATCCCACTCTGATGATAGACCCTTCACAAGTGGCTTTCAGCTGCTTTCCAGTACCCACTAAGATGACTAGGATCTGCTTGAATACTTAATTTTTGCTGGTTTCTTCCTCAGATTTCTGCACTGCTAGGTGTAGTTTTGATATGGGGTTTGTTTGGGGAGAGACTTCAAAATGTAAATAGTGCCATGTATTTATCCTGAAGACTGCGGCTCAGCCTCTGCTTGTGGCAAGGTGTGGGAAGGATGGAATTCACCTGGTTCACCTGTGGAAGTTTACTTTTTGTCTCAGATTTGCTTCCAGGAAGGGCTTAACCCGCTTACTGGAAGTCCTGTGTGCCCGAGAAGTTGCCTTCAGTCTTCAGTGTGAAACCCAGGTGATTTGGACTGGGTCCAGGCTGTTGAGCTCCTTGAATAAAAGAGGGGAGACATTTCTATTCAGCCGGAATCATAGGAGAAACCCATATACAGCACAGAAGCTGAATCTGCCCAGGTTGCAGCAGGTCGATTTGCTGATGAGACAGATCTGCTGCAGTGCTCAGTGCTGTGTGGGGACACTGACAGACTGGTGGCGCTGTGACCAGGGACTCTGCATTCCTGGAGGCCTGGAGGAGATGACTTGGCCTCAGCCACCAAAGGAGAATGGAAGCAAATGCACTTATAAATCTTTCACATCTACTGTTGACATAGTTCTTTTTATTTTTCTTTAGGAAAAACATTTTTTTGTAGTAAAACTTGTGATATGAAGAACTTACCAATATCCCGTATGTCAATGTGTATCTGTGGAAGAGTTAAGTCATCACTGTAGTTCATTGCAGTTTGGCATTTCTGACACCTGAACACACCTCGCTCCAACACAGAAATTAAACTCAGTGAGACTGGAGAGAAAAGCAGGATCTGTCCTTTAGAGATAAATTAGTTCAAAGTTAAATAATGCAACTTTTATTTATGTTCTAGATATTAAGCAGGAGACTAACAATTGTCAGAAATAATTCACGTGCTTTAGTGCATATACATAAACCATTCAGATGTGTTAGTTAATGCTTTTTAAATTAAAAAACATAAAGATCTCTGAACAAGATGAATCCTTAGCAGTGAAAAAGACAGCCTTGCCAAACCTTGTCAGCTTGATTCCAGGTTGATGATTCCTATTAGAAAGGGTCATAATCAGATGTGCTAAAATGATGACAGTGCTGAGTAAGAGAGCAAATGTGAGAAGAAGTAGGACCAGGACCATTGTGGGATGCTGTCAGTGGTTGATTTCACCAAGTCTCAGTAGCATGTGGCACTGGTTTTTGTTTGAGTATTTTAAAATATTTTTGTTATGAGAGTCATAAAAAGAGAAAAAGTCTCAGCCTTATAATTTGAAGAACATTTCACCCTCACTCAAATGCCTATGAAATACAGAAACCTAAAAAAACCCAGCCTTAATAGCAGTCTATACTAAAAGAAGTGTTGTTTCTTTATGCAGCAACTTCTGTGATGGTTTGTGATCATTTGAACACTAAAAATAAATGAGACAATAGTTGTTTCTATTTTACTTTAATACAACAGAAGGTCAGATTTTTTGGCTACAGAAGTCAAGGCTTGCATCAAACAAACTGCAGGCTTGGAGTTTGCAAGGAACTGTGGAATGTGGTATGTGTCTGTGTTTGTACACTTTATCATCGCTGTTGTCTTGTGAGGGCAGGTTTGTCATAACTCACTGCTACATTTTTATGAATTACAATCATGCTTTTGTTCACAAGCAGTAAGAATAGAATAATTTCTCTCATTTTGTTTTTCTTTGTACATATACTTCGAAATGCACTGTGTGAATCTGTGCCTCTTACTCCAGGAAAAATCCCTGTGAAGTAAAAGTGCAGTTCATGTAAATGCTTGTGCACATTAGAAAAACATAAATACAACAGGCTTGTCCCAAGATAGAGCAGTGCTTAATGCTGGTATTACCTATTAAAATCAGTGCACTAGGCTTATGGTAGATGCGTGTATGTTAGTTTAGCATAATACTGCTAAAATTGCCAATCTAAAGCCCAGTTGCTGTAGCCATTAAGAAAGCAAATGCTCTTTCCCCTTCATTTATAGCAGTATTTGGTCAGTGTGCAATGTGATTAGGACAATATTCCATCACACTGGACTTTCATTAATCAACAGATAACCCTCTCAGTTGAGTAAATTCAGTTTCTCTGCATCTTAGGGCTAAGACAAAGTATGAATCCTACCAGTCAGGTAAGTCTAGTCAGCAAAGAGAGAAATAAGGTATTCTTTTTCCCCTGCCCTCTGGGCCGTGTCTCTGCTTTTGTGCAATGCCTGTGCTACAGAGCAGTGTCAGAGATAGAGACAGCCTCCTGCATGCCTCAGTTTGCCGTGGTGACTTCATCTGGGTGAGTCCAGGGACACAGTGCGATCCTACACACATAAAGGCATACATGCAGAGAGGTAGGAAGAGGTTGGAGCTCCCATCCAGGCACTGAACTGGCACAAAATGGGAGTTGCTTTTCTGCCTAGAAAAGCACCCACTCAGAGCTAGGGTCACAGTCCTCTGTGAGCAGAAAGGTAGATGGATCATTCTCTGAATTAGCCTTCACCTTGAGCACCTCATGTCCAGGGACTACTACTGTACCTGTCCCATTTAAGGTCCTCTACCCCTGTACTGCAGCACTTTTATCTTCCCTCTCCTCTAGGCCTCTTTTTAAGACTTTCTGAAGTGAAGGAGACCATGGCAAAAAGTCATTGTTCTTGCCAGTGGGCACTGGGTATGACATCTGATGGCTGCCAAAAAAAGAGACTTCTTTTTCCAAAGCGGAGCAGGTGGCAGTAGCTGACTGGAACACCATGCTGGCATTCATTATATCATAGCACTGACAGCAGAGCTGGAAGCTAACAGGTTCACAGTTGCCTAATGTCATCATGCTGAAGACATTTTTAGAAAAGTTATGCAATTGATTAGCTGGCTATATATACCTTTTTTTTTTTCGAAGACGATTTGGTATTTTTATCCTAACACAGCTAATACCAATAAAATATATTTACAGGCCGTGTTGCAAATCATGTTTTTAGCAGGTTTTGGCACCACATCTTCCCAGAGCTCTCACACTATACCACAAGAGCTTCTTGGAAATTACATGAAATGCATAGGAAAGTGACCACATTAATATGGTTCCTAAATCCAAGAGTAATGATTGTCTGATTCTTCTAAGAAAGGGTAATTTTTCCTGTACTTCTTTTGCTGTGTTTCCCAAAACTCTCCCCTGCAGAAGGACACAAAGCCATCTGAACAGACAGGGAGGAAAAGTGTTGTGTGATCTCTCCTGAGTGGCAACTGTGCCATGCTCTACAGTCCAGATTCCCCCTAAATTTAGGCATGTATCTGAGGCACTTAAATTGGGATCAGTGTCAGCCCGAGTCTGATAATCCTGTTGCAGAGACAGATGTTTGAGAGTGCGATTCAGTTTACCTCAGATCTGAGTAAGAAGAGGAAATGTGGGACAGCCACCTTCCCTTCTTTCAGTGTCATAGTTACACATCTCAGTGTTTAAAGGATTAAGCCAGGACTGTGTTGTCTCTCCAAACTGATCCGACAGATGCGGTGAAGTGATTTACTTCAGCTTAAATTGTGGCTTAGTTCTGAATTAGCTGGCAAACACTTAAGAAAGACAGATTCTGGTAACATCAATATATGGTTGCATACAGGTGAAAGAAATGACAATAACATTTCTCCCAACAATGATGACAGAAGATACATGGCTCAGTTATCAATCTCAGAATCTTTATTAAAGCTTAATGGTAGATGCTGGAGTAAGGGAGCTTTTAATTTTGCTTTATTGTATTCGCCAGTGAAATGATTGAAACATTTTCTCTTGAATGAGGACTTTGCTAGAATTACTTCTGTCTCTAAACCTGAACAATCACAGCATGGTAGTATGTTGTATGAGAAAGTGCAGTGTAAAGCTGCAGAACTGTCAGCTGATTCGGACCTCGGCTGGCCCTCAATCAAGCAAAACTCGCCATTGATAGCACAGCTTAAATCCAGTGGGCTCTAAAAGACATTAAACAAAATCTATACAGGTTATAGTTTTAGAATTTCTTCCATGCTTTTCCTTTCCTTTCTGCCTTTCCCCCATGCCATTATCTATTAGTAGTATAATACTTGAAGAATGGGGTAGGGATGAAGGAAAGATATGTAAAATGCAAACTTCCAGGAGAAAAGGGAGTTGAAAATCAATAACCAAATGAACAAGAAAACAATTACTTTCTGGTGCCAATGTTTTCATTTTCCTAGTAGAACTTTTGACCCTGAAATGTTCTACCTGCAATAGCTCCCGATATTTGTTAATTATCAACCCACACTTCAAAGCTGATCGGTTTTCAAGGGCTTTTGTGGAGGTTAGCTCAGGAAAATGAGTATTCGGTACTGCAGGAATACGTTTAATTGGAGGAGGTTTCATTTTGGTAGGGCTTGGGTTTGTGTGAATGCATTGTGCCTCTCAGATGCCTTTAAAGTGTCATAGGGATAGACCCTTCAAAGAAAGAAAATAAATGTATGCAATATAAAAGTCACAGGGATATTTCTGACACAGTGTCATATGATTTTGCATTGCCAGATAGCATCTCCTCGAAAATGATAGATAAATGGAATATTTTAAAATATATATGGTGTAGTGGTTGCTGTAGTGACTGATAAGGACATGCAGAAGGCTTTCCATTTTGTTTCACTTTGTTATATCTTTTAATAATTTAGCCTAGATATTATTTTTGTGCTCACAGTATCATTTCTGATCTCACTTGTCCTCTGCCCCCCAAAATATCTTTGAAACTAATCAGTAAAACAAAGGACCCAATTCTGCCCTTCTCATTTACACAAGATTAAAGCTGGATTTTGCCCAAGGAGGAATGCATGGTCAGCCCAGTGATCTGGAAAACAGAAAAAAAACAGTAATAGAAACTAAGATTCTCAAAAGTCATTGTTAATTTTTTTTTAAATGTCTTTTTAATTTCAGAGAAATTGATGGCTATAAGTAATTCTGAATGCAGCCCAACACACATATTTGTTGTTAGTAGGGGAAATTTTATCTTAGTATTTTCTGGTTTTAAGAATGAAGGAAAGACTTTAGCATGTTTCATTACTCCCCCATCCCTCACTATGTTCAACCAAAATTTTGATATTAACATTTCAAAATTATATATTAAAAAAAAAATTAAGGAGCAAGTTTAAAAATCAGTTAACCTAAAGGTTAAGTGCAGAACAGTATTTGAGCCTAAAGTTACTTAACCCTTCTTTAAAAAGACCTAAGTGTAAAGAATAAAGACAGTATTTTTCCTTTTCCTTTTTTTTAAAGAAGCCACATGAAATGTTCTCCGAGTTAAGTTTTACCATTCATAATGAATGCAGTCTCGCCATTCAAATGCGACCATAAGTACACAGAAGATAAGAATTTAATTAAATGTAGATTAAAACCAAACAGGAAAACACACTCGCTGATAATTTTATCCCATCCTCTGGCCATATTTTTTATACTTCCTTCTTGTTCTTCTTTGGGCTATAGCTTATCAACATGCCGATAGTACCATAACTCATTACATCTGATGGTGCTGCTGAAATGTGCAGGCTTGGTGCTTGAATTTCAGAGGCACTTAAAATGCAAAGCATGTAAATGTCTATGTTAAATATATTAGTGGGGTAATGTTAGTGAAAAGAAAGTGATTTCTTACAAATCCTTGTACTTCACATCATACATTATCATTACCCAGTCACAAACTGGTTTAAAAAAATATCTATTTAGATTTTCTTTTAAAATCTATTTCTCTTAAAATGTATTAATTTTGTTTTCATATGTCTTACCTGTCAATTTTTATATTAATTTCAGTTACTGAACTAGATCACTGAAAACATAGAGATTATCTTTTCAGGGCTTGGTTAAATTCACATGAAGTAAACAACTGACTGGGAGAGGTCTGACTTACCCACATAGTATAGCAGTTCAGGACCAAATCACTGTTCAGGCTAAAAGGACCTGAATACCAAAACACTTTTAATCACAGATACATGCATTTTTTACAAATTATGCCATTTTCTTTTTCCATGGAGAGAGCAGTGTCCAAAAGCTTACAGATCCCCCGCTACAGTTAGCGGGGGATCTGTCTCCATCTGTCTCCCCAGTTATAAGGTAGGAAGAAAACTGAGAGTAGCCCTGAGGGGAAGGACTTGAGGATGTTGGTTGATGAGAAGCTTGTCGTGACCTGTCACTGTACACTTGCAACCCAAAAAAGCCAACCACATCCTGGGCTGCATCAAAAGCAGCTTGGCCAGCGGGGTGAGGGAGGGGATTCTCCCCCTTCTATTCTGCTCTCGTAAGACCCTACCTGGAGTTCTGTGTCCGGCTCTGAGGACCTGTGGAACTGTTGGAGTGGCTCCATGGTGGGCCATGACCAGAGGACAGGAGCACCCCTTCTCAGGAGAGGCTGAAAGAGGTGGGGTTGTTCAGTCTGGAGAAAGAAGGCTCAGTGGAGACATCTCCTTAGAGCACCCTCCAATACCTAAAGGGGTCTTACAAGAGAGCTGCAAAGGCCCTTTTTACAAGAGCCTGCAATGAGAGGACAAAGGTAATGGCTTTATGTTTAAAGAGAGTAGGTTTATAAATCAGGAAGAAATTCTTTATTGTGGGGGTTATGAAACGCTGCCACAGATTGCCCAGAGACGTGGATGCTCCATCCCTGGAAGTGTTCAAGGCACGGCTGGGCAGGGCTTTGAGCAGCCTGGTGTAGTGGAAGGTGTCCTTGCAGATGGCAGGGCATCTGTAAGGTATCTTCCAACACAGAGCGTTCTATGATTATATGAATATCCATTTCTATTCATTGGCTCCTCTGACTTTAACAGTGGTCAACAGCTTGTTATGCCAAAGTTACTCCTCTGTCTTCAGCTGAGATACTCCCTTATCTGACAGGGTTCACCGAAGTTCATGCACTTATGCTAACACTGTTGTCAATTGGGCCCAGTTGCTACACACAGCTACATTTTGGTGCATCATTATTGATAATCCATTTAAAAATATTATTTTTTATGTACAGCAAGAATAAAATATTTGTATGTAATAGGGAAACAGTTAATGTAGACTGAATGAATGGATTCCAAACTGGCCTGATGGTAGCCTGTGTATTTCTGGCTGACCAGTAACCTCTATCAGATCTGCAACAAGTTCTTTAGCTAACCAACATTGCAAGATAAAAGAAAAACATGATCCATAAATCATTTAACCTCAATTTGTTGACAATTTTTATTTCTAATGTATTTTACTCACTATATTTCCTACACAGTTTTAAGAAAGAAACTTGGTTCAGCTCTGTGATGGTTTCTCTAGTAGTAGAACAGACTTCGGACCCTGCTCAGAAATATGGAGATCAAAGTAATAGTTTGCTTAATTAAATATTATGCTTAGGTTTAGAATGTCAATGCATACTTTAATATGCAATCTTGATTTATTAACCACTGTTAAAGCATAAGTGAAATAATTTCTATGCTCATGCTATCTTACATTTATAACCAAGGCCTCAAAAAATGGAACTTTCTTTGGTTTTACAATAAGGGAAGGAATTCTTTCTGCTTTTTTATCAGCAAATAAATTATTTATCTATATTTTGCTTTTAAGTGATTTAGAATGCTCTGAGAGTTGCAGTGTGATTATGAACTTTGCTTCAGCTCTTGACCAAGAGGTATTTTCAAATGAAGAAGATGGATCTGTAACTTTTTTATAATTAGATGGCTTTTGACCTCAGCTTTGTGGATCAATCAGGAGAGAAATTACTTCATGTAAAAAGTTTAATAATATTAAAAAGTAATTACTGAGGTAATCAGAGCAAACTCTGCACCTCATCAAGAGCCATACCTGACCTGCCATCACTCAAATTTAGGACAGGATTTGAAAGCAACTTTTCCAGTGCCAGACCAGACAGCATAGAAAGTATATGAGACCAATGAGTCTCAAAATACCTCACCATTTCTGTAATATTCAGGGTAGGATCTAGTCTTCATTTCTTCCACTTGACAGCAAAATGAGACAAAAACCTTGAGAAATTGCATCTAAATAATTTTTTTTAATTATTAACCTTAATAATAGTTTGTGTCAGGTGAAGCTAAAGGTGAGCCTGGAAGTTGGCACGTTTCAAAACTGAATCTTTTCAATGTCAAAACCATTTGATACATTTAAACTGATACACACTATACTAAATTTTTGGACATAAATAGTCTTAGAAATGAGAACTATATTTAAATAGTCATAAATGAAGTATATTGTCTTTGCAACATCTACTGCTGTCTTGTTACACATGCAGAGAAAAGTCAGCCCAAGGGTTTGTGAAACAGTGATTCTTCAAGAGAAGGTATTTTTGATCACTATGGTGACATTTGGGGATAGTTTAAAAAACATGTTTCCAGCCCAGAGATGCTGCAGTACTTTTTAAAGAATAGGATACTGCAGGTGACAGGAAGATCTGAAACAAGCTGAGTTTCTAGAAGCTTTGCTCTGAAAAGAATGGGTGTAGAATTTCATGTATTAATAATACAAAATGTTCAAAGGGCTCTGTTAGCATGGAGATCTTAGGCCAGTTCCACAAAGGACTAGCCCATCAAATATAGTTTATACTTTGAGCAAAGAAACAATAGAGAGAAAGTCTGCATTAATGCTTAAGTGTCTGCGAGCTTTTTGGAGCACATTGTTAGGGCTTCATGCTTTCCAGGAACCACTAAGTGCCGCTCAGCAGCAATGATGGCCTCTTTCCACACCTGCAAATGTAAGCACTGATTTGCAAAACAATTGATTCTTTTGTATGCTTCCTGAGGAAAGGTAGAACAGGCTGCAGAAAAGCTATAAAATTTGTTTTTCATTCATTTTCTCTATTCCCTAAGTTCAGGAGGTGTTGGCTTTTGCCTTTCTGCTAGCACAGAGAGATGAATAATTCAGCAAAACAGCAGGTGCGGCAGCACCCACTCCTGCAGAGCACAAGAGCTGTACGGATGTGTCCAACTTTTGATTCTCAGCCAGTCCTGTGCCTCCAAAATTGTTTAAGTACCACAGCATGTGATATCAGTAATGTTTTCAGACAGGAAGTCAGTGAAAGGGGGGGCTTTTTGAAAGGAGTGCACTGGATTTATTTTTCCTCTGACAAGTTCATTGCTTTCCAGCTTATCCAATTTTGGTGGAAAGCTGAAGCCTGTCCCTGCGGATTTCACCATCTGGTAAAGAAATGCTCCATGGCAAAGCAGAGCTTGCGGGACTGAGACCCCTGGTTCCTTTTCCCAGACTGGTGATAGAGGTCCAGTTCCAGCACCGCTGCTTGCTGGTCCCTGCTGCCTCCCGGGAGCCATCAGCCCTGTTTGCTCTGGCACCGCTGGGAAGCTGCTGCCATCAGTTCTGCAGAGGCAAGGGAAATATGGCCTTCTGCCAGCTCAGAGGCTGTTTTGGTATCATCACCCCTCCTCCGGGAGATGGGTGAGGATGGAGAAATGCAGTGGGCCACAGGAGCTCTCTGACGGGCAGGGTGAGTCACGAGAATTACTTCACAGGCACCATAACTGCACCGATGTCAGAGCTTAGTAATTTTGCTGGTGTTTGACCCTGTTTCCCATTAGAATCGTACCTGATATCAAGACATCAAGAAATCCTTCAGCTTCTGTTGTCTAATAAAGACTGTCTCCTAATCCTCATAACTGCATCTGTACTGCTGGAGTGAAACGGTTTGTGTTCTACCTCTGCTTTTTCCTGTATAATTCATGGGTATATCATGTGTGTACACAAATCTATTTGAGGCAAGAAAGTACTTATGTATTAGCATGGTCTTTTAGGTTTAACAAGTAATTTTTTAATACATATTTGTTTGCAAGTTACACTATCACCCACTAAGTGTCCCATATCCTGGCATGCAGAAGCACATCCTGTACTGTACAAACAAAAAATTCATACTGCATGCTTACTTTTATTCTTTCTAGTGCAATTTATTCTGTGAAGTAAAACATGCTTAGCTTCACATGCAAATGTGTGACATCCATTTGGCATTGAATTCAAGAAAAGCCCTTTTCACAGCTAACTGATCCCCCACTGTACAGCAGTACTTACCTTTGTTAATTTCTGAGTCATTCAAAATACCAACATTACCTTTTGTCCAAAGGTACTTACATCCTCAACAAACACCATAATGATTGACTCATCAGTGCAGCATGAGTAGTTTCAAGTGAGCTACTGGGTGGCAATTTCATTAGATTAAGTATCTTTCTGCAAAATGTTTGTGAAAATAAGACAAGAGTTGTGGAAACTGAAAAGAGAAAACGACCTCTACTAATAAGATTGCAGCCAGTAATATTTTCTGTAACTTTGGCTGAACAATGAGTTCTTTAATAATTCCCTCCCTTCTCAAGTCCTTTTTCTGCATTTTTCATTTTACAAACACTGGTTTACAGTCTCACAGAAGAACCTAGGTCAGTAAGCCGAGCTCCAACTACAAACAGGCTTACATACATCACCTTAAGTGGCATTACAGAAAACACTCCCCACCTCATCATGAATGGTAATATTTTAACTGACACTTTAAAAATTCAGTTCCCAGCCTCAAAGTCAGATTGTGGCTAAAGCATGTTGCAGTGTTAACAATAACATATTCTTCCCAGAAAAACTAAAATGACAGGTGTAGCTATTGATGCTTCAAGCACATACTCTGACCTATAGACTCACAATCTGCTGCACTCAATCCAGCACATACTGTGGCAACAGAGCTATGCTGGAATCATGCTGGAGACAGACTGACAAATGCTATGCATGAACTTTTTAACTGTCCCCCCCCCCCCCCCCCCCCCCCCAAAATGTGGGTTTTATTTGCTTCTTAAGCTGATTGGTGCTGGAAATGAGCATCTCCCCATGCTTTATTGAGAAGTGATTTTCTTTCTAGTGTATAACACTACACACTATAGGGAATATGTATGTAATGCAGACTCTTTTCATATGTTACAATACTTAAGCCTTGAGTTAAAAGGCTGTTTCTTGTGAAATGTGTATCCTTCAGCTGAATTTTGCAGGTAGAGTTTTGCTGCATTATAATTGCAAGTAGTATTGCCCTTCTGATTATTTCTCTGGACTTCTGCAAAAGAAGCAATTACAAAGAGCTAAAATGATAATACAGCAAACATAACTTTAATTCTGCTTTTGGTGATTTATCAGTTATTATATTTTGAATTTCTCTTCAGATCATTGATTCCAGTTTGATTTTACTCATACATCAATCTTCTCTAATTCTAAGTAAATATAAGTCACATTTTTTACATTATACCCCTCAGAGGACTTTATTTTTTCATTTTGGTAAGCATTATTTGAATCATAAAAAAATACATTACAGTATTCATAACGTGCTGCTTATGTGACAGTTTTTGAACTTTAATATTCTTTTCTGTAGTGTGAGGGCTTAGCAGACTATAAAAGAGACATACTGTTTATAATGTTTCTGCACCACAACAAATGATGCACTTCTAGCATCTATGAAATGGCAGTAGTTTTCTAAATTCGTGATTCTTCTGTGTTCAGCAGTCAAGAACAGTTGTACATCTGCTCAGCACAGACTTTAGGAGACCATGAACTTTAATTGTGGAAAAATAATGAGGGTTCAGGGACCACTGATACAGAGTTGGTTGGTAAGGCAGGTGCCCTGCTGCCAGATCAATGGATTATTTACGCCTTTGTCATAAACAAGAAACAGTTGGGTCTTTGTAGAGATTACATTCATATTCCAAAGCCTTTTTCTGTTCCCTTGTAAACATGCAGTATACTGAATACTTTTGAAACTTGGTCTGAAAAACATGATAGCTCCTCCATTAAATGATGTAATGTTAACCTTAATAGTAAATTTAAAGAAACAATTTTAAATGTAGTGATATTAATCCTAGTGGGCATATGAATTAATAATCTGTACTTCATGTGCACGGAAAGGATTCTGGGGGTGTTGGAGCATGTTTACGCATGTATACTGAGGCGTATTTGTAATGCAAAAAGTTAGATAAAAATATAGAATAAGAAAGACAATAATATGAAGATATTTAGAATGAAAGAATAAATGGGAAATACAGCTGAGCACATTTAGCCAATCTTTTACAGTCTGACTACCATAATGATAATGTTGTTTCAGAATAGAGTTTATAAAAATTTTACACACCACTGAAGTGGAATTTTCTGATGCTTTAGTCAGAAAAAATACAGACTGCTTTTCCATGTGAGTCAAGCAAGTAATCAGGAGTTTCAGTAAGCATCCCTAATCCTGGGTGTGCTAGTGGCTATCTTTTACACACCTGTGTAACCCAACAGGGCAAGGTCAGCCAAAAATGGCATGTTCTGACCTCATAGGTATTCGTTAGAAAAGCAAACAAAGACCACTGTGCAAGACTGCATGGAATAAGCCTTAATTTCCATTTTAACAAGTTAGTCAGTCTCACAGTAGAATGTTAGAATGATAGAAATGTTTAGACTGGAAAGACTGTTAAGATCATTGGGTACAACCATTAACCCAGTCCACCACTAAATCATGTCCCTAAGTGCCACATTGACACACCTTTTAAATACCTCTAGGCATGGTGACTCTAACACTTCCTTGAGCAGCCTGTTCCAATGCTGGATAACTCTTTCCATGAAGAAAATTTTTCATGTGTACAACTTAAGTCTCCCCTGGTGTAATTCCTCTTGTCCTATCACATGTTACCTGGGAGAAGAAACTAAACCCCACCTCACTAGACCCTCCTTTCAGGTAGTTGTAGAGAGACATAAGGTCTCCCTGAGCCTCTTTTTCTCCAAGATAAAAAGCCCTAGCTCCCTCAGCTGCTGCTCATATGATTTACTCTCTAGACCCTTCATCAGCTTTGTTGCCTTTCTCAGGACACACTCCAGCACCTGTGTCCCTCACATAGTGAGAGGCTCAAAACTAAATCCAGGATTCAAGGTGTGGCCTCACCAGTGCTGAGTACAGGACAGTCACTGCCCTAATCCTGCTGACCACAGCATTTCTGATACCAGCCAAGATGTCACCTGGGCACACAGCCAGCTCATGTTCAGCTGGCTGTTGACCAACACTTCCAGGTCATTTCCAGCCAGGCAACTTTCCGGACACTCGTCCCCAAACCCATAGCATTGCATGGGGGTGTTGTGATTCAAGTGCAAGACCCAGCACTTTGCCTTCTTGAACCTCATAGTGTTGGCCAGTGATCTTGATCTAGTTGAAGTCCCTCATGAGAACATATGCAAGCAATTGTGAGACTTCTCGCAGCTGCCTGTAGAATATTTCATTTCCCTTTTCATCTTGGGAGGCCTGTAGCAAACTCCTGCCATGATAGCTGCCTTGTTGGCCTTCCCCCCTGATTCTGACCCAGAAACACTCAACCCTATCCTCACCATCATTAAGCTCTAGGCAATCAAAACACTCCTGACAGAGGGCTACTCCAGTGCCTCCCCTTCCTTACCTATCCCCTATGAGGAATTAATAGCCATCCATTGAAGCATTCCAGTTGTGTGACTCATCCCACAATGTCTCCATGATGGCAACTATATCTTAATTTTTCTGCTGCACAATTGCTTCCAGTTGCTCCTGTTTGTTGCCCATGCTGTGTGAACTGGTGTAAATGCACTTCAGTTGGGTTATTGAACCCTCTGCCTTTTTCAGGGGAAGAAGCTCTAATTCCTGCATGACTGTTCTCAGGCTCTTCTTCGGTTTAGAAACATCAATAAGCCTTTCATCCGTGTGGTCTCATGGAGCTCCATCCCCTACATCTACCAAGAAACCAGACTGAAGGTCCTCACTAGCACTCCATCCCTCAAACACTAGCATGCCATCCCCAGGCTTATCTTCAGTGATCCTGATTTATTCCCCTTCTCCCTTAAAATTTAGGTTAAAGCTCTCTCAATGAGCACTGCTAACTCCTGTGTCCTTCTTTGTTTGAGACAGGTGTACCCTTTCTGTCGCCAGCAGGCTTGGTGTCATGTGATCTAAACCCCCAAAATCCTGCCAATAACACTAAATTGCAAGCCAGATATTTTTCTCCTGGCTCTATCTATTTCATCCTTCCCTGCAGCTGTGGTCCTCATGCCTTAACTAGTTGTCCCAAAGACCTGAAGGCTCTCTTGATTGTCCTCAGCATTCTTGTTGCCATTTCATCACGGCCCATTTGAAAAATCCATAACAACTGATAACCTGAGGGCCATTCCAGGACAGGAGGTTTTCCTTTCACATCTTATCTTGTGCAACCACAGAGGCACAAACTTCTCTGAGAAGTAGGTCTAGACTGCATATTGATTCTTCAGTTACCCTTGTTAGAGAACCTCCTATAAGAGTGATGCATCATTTTTTCTGTATTGGAAGCAGTTTTGATATGGGTCATAAGGTAACAAATATCCTCTGAGACACCTCCACATTACAAGAACCATTGTCCTCGTCATCGTTCAGTTCCACTTGCAGCATCTCCTACCTGTTATAGGCCCCTGGGGTGGTGGAGCAGCCTCAGAGGAGATGCACCTGCTGCATTAGGCAGCACTTGTCACCACTGCCCCCAGCCCCTTAACTCATGTGTTCAGCCATGCAGAGAGGGGACAGGGAATGCTCTATATCATGCAAACTGTCAGTCTGTCAAGCCCTTCCCAGGGAAGCAAGGTGCAATTCCAGCAGTCTGTCTTTCGCACCCCCTGATACTCCTCAGCCTACTGACTTTCTCCTCTGGCAAGAGTGAGGAGCTTCTCCATGTGGGTGCACCACCACAGAGCTGCTTACTCTTGCCATGCATTCTGTCATCAGAGCTGGGCACAGCTCCAGCTTGCACCAGAGAGGCAGCCTGTCCCCACCAGAGCTCTCTCGGTGTCTTCTGCCTGGGGGACACTGCTGCTCCTTGGTGGAGCTGCCCGGATTTCAGTGCCCTTCCTGCACCCCTTCTGTGCCAGCTGCTGCCTAAACTGCCACACCATGCTGTGCTGCTGCTGACAGCCCCCACCCTGTGCTCTGGGCCCCTCAGTTTAAGAAGGATATTGAGACGCTTGAGCGCGTCCAGAGGAGGCAACAAGGCTGGTGAGGGGCTTGGAACACAAACCCTGTGAGGAGTGGCTGAGGGAGCTGGGGTTGTTTAGCCTGGAGAAAAGGAGACTCAGGGGTGACCTTATCACTCTGTACAACTTCCTGAAAGGTGGTTGTGATCAGATGGGGTTGGTCTCTTTCTCCATGCAGCAACCGATGGAACAAGAGGACACAGTCTTAAGCTGTGCCAAGGCAAACATAGGTTAGGTATTAGGAAAATGTTTTTTGCAGAAAGGATGATAATATATTGGAATGGTCTGCCGGGGGAGGTGGTGGAGTCACCATCCCTGGGTGTGTTTAAAAAAAGACTGGATGTGGCACTCAGTGCCATGGTTTAGTTGAGGTGTTAGGGCATGCGTTGGACTCGATGATCTTGGCGGTCTCTTCCAACCTAGTGAGTCTGTGATTCTGTAATATTAGACCTGTCTGTCCACCCTGCTGGAAATGCTCCTGGTCACCAGCACTCCCCAGGGTCTTCTTTTATCTCTGTGGGAGCCTGGCCACCATTGCTCCTGGCCCTGCCAGGTCCTGACAGCTTATGTGAGCTGTGGGCTCCTGGCATCTCTCTGGCTTCCACACAAAGTTCTCACAATTTGGGAACCCTCTGGGCACCCCACTGGAGTTCTCTGCTGCAGAACGAGTTGGCACCAGAGCCACTCAACTCAGCAACCAGGGCCGTGTACTCAGGCTGTGGAGCCTGTGCCATTCAAGAAAATACATTTGCTTAAATCACTCTTGTCAGAAATAATGGGATTAAGTTCCTAGGAATGGGCTGAGGGCCAAGGAGATCTGCCTTCAGAAAGTATGGTGTTCATCATCTGATTTCCAGAATTTCTCCTCAAATTCCTAAATAAGAACTGTTTTCAAAAAAATGGTTTTTTTTTTTATTCTAATATCAAATATTGTAGTGTTTTTCCCAAGAACTCTTTTTCATACTCCACCTCCACATTTCTAATAAATAATTCTGAGTTAATCTTTTGGGGCATCCCTGTTCTTAATGCTAAATAATTCCATTGTTGCATGTAAAGTAAGAAAATCACAGTTTCTATAATATAGATTTTTTTTCCAAAATACTAATTATGTCAAAAATATAAGTTGTCCCAGCTGTATTTCCTTAATTTACTTAAGATATTTTCCATCCTATCTTTCTGTTGTTCTAAATGACACAGGACAGATCATGTTTTCTGTTCTTGGGTATAAATTTTACTTCTATATATTCCACTCACTTTTCTCCTCATGCTTTACAGACATAATCTTTGCATACTCCCATTTCTTCAACTACTTTTGGTTATCTTCTTCATGGCCATGATGATGTGGTCACAAACACCACCACTTTGGAGTGAGTGTGCCAACACAAAGATCCCGTATGTAAGGGTTGGGAAACAGTCTGATAAGCAATGAGAGTATCTGCATTTGTTACTGTTTCTGCAAGGCACTGCTTTGTGGCATCAGAATAGTTATAGCCTTAATTTTGCATATATGTAAAACTAATACACTGCTTTGATTTTCTATGCTCAGATATACTCCAGCTGTTTAGTTACTTCAAATTTATTCCAGAGCACTTGAAAATAGATTTTAGTCTGTAATTTTATCTTTCCAGTGATGATCTAATCCACAAATGAAGCTACAAGTGATTGCATTTAAAGAATTTTCATATTATATAAATTCCATAATAAAAGCCAATGACTGTAAAATTGATAGAATACTTGTAATTTATTAATAATCAGGAAAATTGTTTATTACCTAGTCTACCTTAAATTTTTGTAATTCAAAGAAAGTGAATTTTAAAAGAAGAAAAATTACTCTATCTAATTTCTTTTCATACAAAAATTGTAAATCTCAAGACTTACTAGCCTGTGATTTTTGTAGAACCTGTTAAGCAATGGTCAGTTAATATTTTAATAAATATTAATAAATTATGACTACCAGTAATTACAGTGATCATAACAATTTTGTATAGGTCATACATATTACTCATATTTAATGCAGTCATTTTCATTTTTTAGGTATAATAGCAATCCAAAGAGATAGGTACTTCTTTTAGTGTTGAAGCATGTGCTCAAAAAAATAAAGAGCTTGTCTGGTACGCCATGATCTGAAGCTACATGTAAAAACCTCAAGATTTGTTAATCTTTAAAGCTGTGCACAGAACACTGATATTTTATCTACTGTCCTGCATCCTCAGGAAAAAAAGAAGAATCCTACATGTTTCTGAAGTGTGCTGTTTTTAGTTTGACCACCACGAGCTTCATCTGCACTTGTAAAAGCTGATGTAATAGCTGTTTGTATTTCATACAACCATCTCCCATGTGAGCCATAGGGGTTAATCTGAAGATTAGTAGCTCAGATCCCAGCATTTTCCATATAGTTTTCAATTTTAAATTGTATGCTGTTATTGACAGTCTCCTTTCCTTTCACTTATTAATTCTGATGTTTGGAAGGACTGCAACAGTATCTGAACGATAGCAAAGGTATGTGTAGAAAGTACCTAAGTGATTCTTGTTGGGTTTATATACATATTTATGTAAACATGTATTTTCACAAAAGCTGACAATAAACATGGTTAGCATATGTGATCCTTTACATTTTTCCTATACGTTCAGAATCTCACAAGGTCATCTACCTTTTGAACTTTGTAGTGTATTGAACATCTGTCTAACTTAGCAGGTTTTACTGATGAATTTAGGTAATTATTGTAAAATGGTATTTTCACTTGGAAGTTCAAGGGAAAATGAAAGCTAGCATGTACTTTATGGAACAGTAAGAAATAAATGCATCTCTGCAGTCATGACTCCACGTGAAATTTTCAGCCCATTGCTTGGCTGGAGAAAGACAGCCTAAGTGCATCTGTCTGATGCTTCTACTAATCTGAAGTTTTCTTACAGGATTAAAGTTGTTCTTGCTCTATAAACAGGATCTTCCTGAGGGCTGTATTAGATCATTTTGAAATGAAAACAATAATACACTTAAATATTTTTACTGTAGTACATTAAAAAAGTCTAGCCTTTTATCTGAATTTCAAAGATCACCAGTTTATATTAGCATTTGCAAAATAGCATTTGGTTTTATCCCTGTATCTACTGCTTTCTTCTCCTTCTCTTTTCCTAATGGCTCTCTAACCTACCAGAAAAGATAGAGCAGTATCCAAAGGCTGGACAGCAAAAAGAACTCAAATTGGAAATAAATGCACTTCTTAGACACTGAGATTAATTAGTCCTTGGAACAGTTTAATTGTGATATATTGTCTGTTGCTTTGTTTCTTTTAATGGAGTCCACAGACTTTCAGAAAAGAAAAATGCGACCACAGCTTGTGAAGCGCAAGCCATTTCCAGAATTACTGGGCAAATGCTAAGATATGCAGTAGGCAGGATGCCAGACTTTGTAACCAAAACACTTCCTTCAGATGTCAAAACCAATGCACATGGCCTTCTATTATTTTGTTACTCTCTTCTCCCTTCTCCTGTTATTTGCCCTGATATTTTAAGTACTTCTTGCCATGCTTTAGATCTCAGGCAAAAAGGAATCACTTACTGATATATTAAAAACAGAGTGGGATTCTCATGGGACATGATAAAGCATGATTGCACTGTAGGCGGAGATAACATAAAACTCTTCCTTTCATCCTCACCTGATTCCCAACATTTGAACCTTCTACTCCAGTGGCATCTGAGATTCCTAAGAGGAGGGAGTAGTTTGCTGGATTATCAGATACTTGCTTCAGACATTCTCTGAGCTGTTCATCTGCTAAAGGGGGTTGATGAATTTATGCCTTGTGGTTTGATGTTTTTTGTTTCAGTTTTATTTGCTTTATTTTATTTTTTCCCACATAGATGTTAGGATCATATTCTGGTCTAAGATGATAGGAGTCTTCTTGGAGCCAGCAAAGGCCAAGACATGATTTATGACCTCAGTGGTGGAGCAGCCAGTTCTCAAGAATGTTATGCTAGTATGTAATGGTCTGGTTAATGCTGCTGAGAAGAAAGGGAAGAGGAAGCCTCCCTGGAGAGGTGTGAGGCAAAAGGCAGGAGTTGCAAACAACTGCGTTTATCTATTATCAATTATTAATACAGCCAAATGGCATTTTCTTAGTAATTTTTTTCCAACTAGAAGGAAATGCAGAAACACCAAGTTTTATGTTTTCATTCTTGATATAAGTCTACAGCACAATCACTGAAACTGGTGTAGATGTAGGGACAGAAAGATGAAACCCTGCTCTATTCCAGTGCTGGCTGCTCAGCCTGCCAGGGCTCCTGCTAATACACAGATGCTACTTTCTCCACTACAGTAGTAAAAAAAAAAAAAAAAAAACCCAAAAAACAACCCACCAAAAAAACCTGACAAAAAAATTAGAAGGAATATGGGGGGGGGGGGGGGGGGGGGGGGGGTGTGTGCCTCAGTTAGGGTAGTTTACTGCAATGCAGGCACATCCTCTGCATAATACATCAGATTTGTAGCATAGGAGTGTTAGCACAAATGAAAGTCCCATTTTTACAAGAAATGTACTTTGGCTCACATCCAAATGATCACCCGAATAATAAGACAAGACCTAAGTGGGGAAAAAATCATCCCACAGGCCTTCAAAAAATGCACACTTACCATTACTATGCCATGTACTGTGAATGGAGAGGTCTGTCACAACCAGTCTTATAAGAAAGCAAAGGTTATTCTACAGATAAGCAGTAATACAATGAAGATTTTTTTTAAGGAAAAAGAAAAATCAATATTTATGCTTGCATCACTGTATTTTATATAGAGATAACAAATTCAGCGCACTGGATGGAGCAAAGAACTTAATTCTGGGGTTTTTAGTAGTATTATTATTATTATTCTGTAAGAATTACTGTAGTCAATCAGACAAAAGATCCACATCTTATCCCTAGAAAATGCTTCATCCATCTTCTTAACACCCACATCCCTGAAATTCATATTTTTTTTTAAAGAGATAAGTCAGTGGATAAGGGGGATTGATGCCTTATCTGACAAAATGACCAAAGCTTGAACACGTGCAGTCTAATTGCTCCTTGCTAACTCTGCAAGCCTGACTATAGCCTCTGTCCCCCCTTCCTACACATGTACCTACATTTAAGCACGAAATGGCAGTGTCTTAGGAAAGTCTTTCCTCTTGGGTAATGTGGAGATATGAAGACAATCTTTGCCATATTAATTTCTCCCTTCTCTAAATCAGTAAAAGTACAATAGGAAAAACACCAGTTAAGTTATTTTAAGAAGAATCAACTTTCATGTTGTAAACCTTGGATTAAAGAAATTAGTAAAAAAAAAAAAAAGTTAATATACTGTAGTTCATGGATTTGGGTAAGGAAAGAAGGAGACCAGAAACAGGTTATCACTGAGATTGTTAGGAATAAAATAAGGTACCTTGTAATTGAAGTATTCTTGCCATATTCTTAAGCCTTTATTCCAAAAAGTATCCTCATGCAAATAGAATAAATCATATTGCAAGCCTTTCAGAAATGCCATTTTCAGACTCTACCTTCTGATGATTACTGTTCTCTTTTTTCTGTAAAGTTCTATAGAGAATATATTTTAATTAGCTTCCACTTGATACCACTTCATACACACTGCCCAGATTTGACCCAGTGTCTGATCATATAGAATGCATTACAAAAGAACTGGTCATTTGAGTGCTTTAATATAGCTTTGCATTAATGTGAGACATCATTTAGACAAGGCATTAAAAGTGTTATTTTAATGACTGAAGTGTGTAGGGTGGGAAGAAGCTTAATCTTTATAGGAAGAACAATTTCAATTAGCTCTAAAATATTAATTTGTTGGTATAACTATATACTCTAAAGTATTTGGCTACAAAAAAATCTAATGAATAATACATTGCTAGATCCCAGTCTAATTCCTGTGTTGTAACTAATACTGTCAGTTGAAACAAGGAAAATAGTCTTTTAACGTTCGTGATTTTGGTTGGGGTGCATTTAGTCTGATTGCTTATAACAACAATTTTTGTTCAGCATAATTTGACAAGGTAACGTAAATAAGGAGAACACCACGTGGCTATTGGATTATTGAATAATTCATAAATATAAAGACAACATTTGTTTCCAGAGAGTGCATGTCTTTTTTATTTATCCACTAAATTTAAAATACATTGTGATTGACAGGAATATGGTATCCACCTGTGGAAAGCATGAAGACTTTATCATAAAATACCTAGGTACTGTTAATCCCTGATGCCGTGTTTGAGAAGTAAATATATTGTCCTTATGACTCCTGCTGGTCCATAATTTACTTTCATAGCCTTATATGTGCCGTTTGTTATGGCTATCAGCAGTTCTCTCAACTTGAGTATTTGAGAACTTATAAAAGAACTCAAAAAATCAGTGGTAGTATCATAGTTAAAATTGTTAAACCTTGTGTGCCATAAACATATCTAAGACCTTTGGAAGTAGATACAGCTTTAGAATTTTACCATTTTTCTTAGAAATAGTTTCTAGCTATTCTGTAAGGATGTAGAATTGCATTGCAGCTTGTTAAATGCACAATACCTGGACAGAGCTTTCTCCCAAGACAGTCAATTCATAACATCACCTATGCCAGTGTTGACGATTTTACTGGCAAAAAAAAGCTTAATTTCATGAAGTTTAAGGCAATTTTATTCCACTTTGGTATCAGAATTGGTCATAGACAGTTTTAGGGAAGAGTATTGTGATCTTGCTACTGCAGGGTTTTTTTGCTCTTCATCCCCTGAAAGAAGCAAAATGTTCAGCTCCTCTTAAGTGGTGCAGCTGTATTGAAGCCTCTGAGGTGACCCTCTTGAACTACCCTATGTTCCCATATCACTCTAACAGAATACCTGTGCAAAATGTAGTTTGCATCTTCTCAGTGTTTTAAAGCATCAATGCTGCTTATTTAAGTAGTCACACTGAGAAAAGAGTTCCTTGCTTTTGCACACAAAAGAATGGAGGCATCTGGTGTCCATACCTGGTTATAGGTATTTCATTTATAGAAGGAAATGTGATTTCAGACATACTTTGGTGCCAAAAATTTCCTGTTGTCTGTTCTCCAGGTTAGCAGGCCAGATCAGTCCTCAGATGCACCTTTTTTTTTTTTTTTTTCTCACTAATTCAGCAATGAGTTGTTATGTACCTTTCTTAAGTCCCCAAGTCACTTGCTAGAGTCAACTATCTCTAATTTGGAGACATCTAAGACTCTCTAGACACCATGTTTGAATCTTTGAGGTGTTTGTTTTGTACATTTTATACCAATATTTTACAGCAAGATTAAAATTTATGTTAAAAAAATAGGAATCAATGTAATAATTTATTTCAGTAATAATAATTTCAGTTTCTTAATTTACGTACTCTGGGATGGAAATGCTTCATTTCTTGGTTTTGGGAACTGACTGCTTTTTCCTTTATCTACTATAGTTTGCATACTCAGGGATAAAAATGCTTCATTTCTTGGTTTTGGGAACCTATGCTTTTTCCTTTCTCTACAAAAAAATGACAGAAAGTTAAAGAAAAAAAATCAGCCTAAGAATCCTTTAAAAGAAGAGAAACCTATTTGCAGTTTCAGAAACTAGGTGAAAGAATGCTTTTGTAATAGATTTCATGCAGCAGTTGGCATTGGCAGTACTGCAAAAAGAGATGTATTCTGTCGTGCTCTGTTTGATCAAGTGCTAAACCCGTGTGATCAATAGAGAGACAGATGTCGGGTGCAGATGGCGATGCCGTGATACCTGGGGCAGAGTGGGCCTGCCAGAATGACAGAATGGGAACAAGGAAGAGCAGCAATGCAACAGAATGTGACAAATGAAATTAGGGTTTATACTAGTCGATAATTTACAGCTAATAGAAAGTGACAGAATTTTTCAGCATACAGCACATTTACTCTCGCAATACTATAGTCAATGCATTTTTCATGCAAAACAATGGGAGCTGCTATGAAGTCTTGACTCTAGCTATATGTATTTTGTTACATTGCAACTTGTACAATTGATATTTAAACAAAGCTAGTAACATCAAACCAAGTAAACATCAAGTGTATGAAACAAAATTGTATTTTCAAGTTTGAAATTAGTCCATCTGATAGACTGTGTATGAGACTTCCAACAAGAAAATGAAGACATAATTACCTGTTTAAACGAATATAGAGATCCACCACAGCCCCGTAAATAAACATTGAATGGTTCTTGTTATTCGGAAACTGAGTTTATAATCTGTTTCATTCTTTTTATTAATTATAATGATGGAACAAGCACAATGAGCTTTCTGCTCTCCCCCTCTCCAAATTCCAATCTAAAATCCATACTTAATGCACTTGGCAGTTTATTGTGTTCTATTTTATGCTGATACAGTCCAGAGTAAAATGATTGGTAACTTAGGGTTATACCCTTTCTGTTAAAGGTTAATATCACTTTTATTTCCTTTTCTGGCTTTCCTGAGTTTCAGGAGCTGTGCATGCATGTGTGTATACATGTGTATATATAAATGAAAAATATATGCACACACATATATAAATTTAAATACATATATAATGAAATTGAATATATTCAAAATTAATCACACACTCATCCATTACACTTTCCAGGCTTACCCAGTTGCCAACTCTAATAAAAACAGGGATCCTATCCTATATAAAACTAAGGCTATCAAAGTTGTATTTATGACTGAAAATGTAATGTAGTGGTCAAATCTTTTATTGTGCAATTTAACATTTTCTGGTTTTGGGGCAAAATTAACAGATATTTTATATTTTACTTTTTTTTTTCCTTTACAATAAAAGAGCAGTTATGGTCTATTCTGCAGACTTGATTTTCATCATTTCTGAGTAATGGGTCTTCCTTTAGCAGCCTGTAATATGACATTCAGCAAGACAAACCCTGAATCAGAACTGAAAAATAAAAACCTATCTTGCTCTTCTTTTCCTGCTGCCTCCTGCTGCTCAGCTTGATATATTTTTTCATACTTAAAGGTAAATGTCTCTTAATGCTGATGTCACTTGATTTTTAGGGTAAAATCTGAACTTAGTTTGGACACAGTAAACACAGAAAATCACCATTATGAACACCAATGCCTTTCCTTCAAGCCTCTGACAGTCTACCCAGGTATCTTTCACACTCATTTCTATGGTGCATTAGTTCCAGTGGACAGTCATTTTGACTCGATGTCATGATATTCGTACATAGGTGAGAGAAAACTTTTTCATGTCATTTTTCTTTCTGAAGCTGTGCAAATGTCAGTCTTTGTTATGGTTACATAGACCACAATTAATGTTTCATCATTAATTCCCTGGATAATGGTAATTTGACAGAGAAAACTTTATAGGCTGTTGATATATATGTTTTTTAATAAAGCAGTGCATTTTCCCATTTTTATGGGCTTTCTGACAACATGAATTTCCCATGCCTATAGAGAGTGTATCTTTTTTCTTTCCCTAGGAATCTGATTATTTGCAAAAGGTTTGGGCACCAGTAAATACTGTCTTTCCTTGCAAATTCAGGGTTGCACACAGATTCATTTAGTCAGGAAAGGAATAGATATTCATCATCCTACACTAAATACAGTACATAATTTTTCCCTGCACTAAAGATGGTGCATACAGTTGGAATTTTGCAGGTATGAAAAGGAAGAGTAATTATGTTCACACACTATGTTCCACATTTGTATATTTGCCACAGGTGACAGATATTGAAAATGTATCATACAATTTTTATACTTTGATTGATTGTTTCTATGAAACAAGTTTTAGGGAGTATGCCAGAAACTTGCTGTTTTTACCAATCCAGAGTAGTGGTGAAAACCATGCTGAAAGACTTATCTCCAAAATGTCTAATACAAACACCTGTACTTTCTTCAGGTTTATCTAATACACTAAGCCTGCACTTGGTAATAAGCTATTAACCTTGAAACTCAAACGTCTTCCCAAGGTTAGTCTCATGCACAAAAGAGAACATAATTTTTTTGGTAATATATTCTTGCCTTCCCCAAAGTTCTAGCCAAGCAAAACAGAAGAGACAGCAGGTCTTCTCCTCTGAGCACTGGCACGGTGGTATCATCTTGGAAAGCCAAGCTGGGAGAAGAACAATCATCTGTGATATTGAGAGTGACATGTTTCAGGTGCCATTAATCCACACGCATGTGCCCCAGCTGCTACACTGGCTGAAAGGGGCTCACCTGTTGAAAGAGACCTTCAATCCAGTAACTTAGGGAGCTGAAAAAGGATGAGCAGATGTATCAGCAGGAACTGGCACCAGACTAAGAAACAAATTAGGACCAGAGGTTTCTTACGACTCTTTTGGCTACAGGTTCAGGCCTGTAGAAAGGATAACACTTTATGCAGTCAAAAGCATTCTCAGAGATTTATTTTGATTCACACAGAAATTCTGCTAGTAGACTAGCAGGTTGTTCAAATGGAAATTGTGTGGAGGATTTCTTGAAGAAAACTTTGGTGAGCAAAACAGGACTAAATGTTCATTCTCCAGCCTTTTATGACCACCTAGAAATTAGCTGAACATTTTCAAGTAGCTTCTCAAGTACCGAAAACGTGCATTGGGTATATGGTTAACTGGAAAGTTCTAAGTGTGTCTGATGCTATATGTATCATAAGGTCTAATGTTATAAATTACCTGTATGATCACATTGTGAAGCCTTTTACCATTATTATGATTTTATGGCTTAATGCATAGTTATGTTATCCCAGGTGTGACATGCTGTGTCCCTTTGTACACTGTGAAAGCTGAAAGTACCAAACAGCTCTATTTCAGTGACACTACACAGCTTTATCTGAGCCCCAAAGGCAACCATTCAATTGTATGAGAGTAGATTTCTAATTTAAACACATCTAAAGATCTTTTGCTAGAGATCACAAAAGCCTATACAGTTTCTAGAATAAGACAGAAGCTGTCAGTTTGCCATATATGAAAGATCAGTGCACCCAGATCTTGAGTACTGTGTGCAGCTCTGATCACAGCTGAAGAAGGGCAGCCAGAGTGATCAAGGGAGCAGCTATCTTATGACAATAGACAATAAAATCTGAGACTGCTCCATCTGGTGAAGAGAAAGCTGAGGGGGAAATTTGATACAGGCTTACAAAATCTTGAAGCTGGTGGATAAAGTGAATGAAGAACTGTTATTCCTCAAATCCTGCAGTGCTACAGGAAAGTGGGAGAAGAACAATTTAAAACAGATTATCACAGCAGCAAGTTAACTCTGTGAACTTGATGCCACAGGAGCCTGACAGTATCAGCATGTTCAGAGAGAGATTGGGAAAATTCATGGACAACAGATCTGTAAATGGTACTAAGAGGATGTATCCACTAATGTTCCTAATCCATGTGCATGCTTGGGAACTCTTAGGAGAATGAACTGCAGAAGAAGGCCAACTTCTCATATTTTTACTAAATAACATTGCCTGTTGCCACTCTAGAGAAGGAGTCTGAACTAGACAGACACCTCCCCACTGTTCCACCTGTGTATTTTTTATCTTTCTAAAGATGATGTAGTAGCACAAAGACTATAACGAGAAGTCATTTTCCTAGGAGTATCAGAGAGCAGGAGTGCTTCTGAGTTGTGTGTTTTACCAGAACCATTAGTAAAGGAGAGCCTTCAAAAACATTTGTGAGGAAAGATAATAAGCAGGATTGTGTTTAATTCTTAAAAGTATTAATTCTTAAAAACCACTTCGTATTTTAAAAGAAAATGTTGTAAAAAGACTATTTTCATTTGTCATTTGACCTTCAAATTAGGCTATTAATGGTGATTAGGCTGTGATAGTAAATCAAAAAGATGTATATTTCCTTCAGCAAGTACAAAACACCAAACGCTAATGCTGCAGTGTGAATACAGGCACCCAGACAGGGTGCCTTAGAGATCAAAAAGCCAACCAAAAGTTTTAATTATCATATATATCAATACAATATTCCTAACAGTTGGGTTGCTACCCAGAGCATCTTTCTGCAGAAGATTGATCACTGCCATATTCTAGAGTCTTTCCTTCCTCACTTACATTTTGATGGCACCTATATCATGTTAAAACTGGCATATCTCCTCTTTAGCAGGCACAATTCCACCTAACAGATGGCCATGATGATAGACATGCCAAAGAACCAGTATGTGTATCAAGTTTGATTATTAGGGATAAAATTCCTATCCAAGAACATTTGAGTGGCATTCCGCACCTATCATCTGAACCTATTGGTATGGGTTGAAACAAATGCTGTTTCACTAAAGTCAAGGGATGTGTTAACTACAAAGTAGGGAGTTGAGGACTATGTAATTTAAGGTCTTGGTAAAATGGATGTAAAGGCCATTGCTTCTGGATCACTCACTCCATTCCAGTAAGATTCAGTCACAAAGCAAATTGTTAACTTCTACTGCTTACTCAATGGCACAATTTAGTGTTTCTGGTGTATTTCCTAGTAAATAGTTGTTCTTTTTTAAATGACATTTTAGCTGGCTAGCATAGATCTCACTGCACCACAGACAGTGCAAAAATCTGCTGAAAGGAGAACTGAATCATAGACAGTTGGAACATCAAGCAAAGGCTTATGAAAGCCGAATTGCCCATCTCCTAATAGACTCCTGTTGTCATAGGGTATGTAATGCTGTACCTGTTTTTCACCAGAGTGCAAAACTGTCACATACTTCATAATAAATACCTCATTTTTAAATAGCAGACACTATAATGACAGCAGAAGTGTTTTAACCGGTTTAAACCAAAACTAGTATGTTGTGAAAAGATTACATTACCAAGGTACCCACTCTTAATTGTGCCAGAGGATAATATGAATCATGGGTGTCCAAAAAGGCGTGTAGTATTCAGATGTTTTCCCTTTGAAAGAAATCACTGTGATGCATAAACAAAATCCCAGAACATAAAATTGTTAAACTAGACTTTCAGTTAAATATATCTATTTATATTTAGTGGTATTTTATTTCTGTTTTATTTAGGGATGAATAAGACTTCTAAATTTTTTTCTTTGACATATTTTTTTACCAAATTTCTGCTGAGACATCATCATTTATTTCTTTCGTATTTCTTCACTTTTTTTGTACTTGTGTTTTGCATTTTAAATGCAGAAGGAAGGGTATCGAAGGCTCTAACTAGGTGGAATTCACAGAGATTCAAAATGGGACTTTGTCATTAATTTTCCATTTGAAATCGAAACATGTAATCTTGCCTACAGATGTCTATCCATTATTTATATTGGTTTATCATGGCATAGCAATACCAGACATTTATTTGACTGGTCTAGTGGGCAATCAAATGCAGGTTTTTTGTGATGAGGAAATAGTAATTATGATTTAACCTTTCTGATTCAAAGTCATCAATGCACTTCACAATGCTTTGTGGATGCATTAAGCTAGAAATTACACTTGTGGAGTCTATGTGTCACGCTGATTGAGGTTAGCAGATTGTTCCCCTAAGTTCTCACTCCCTGGCAGGTGTGCAAAGGCACCAGGTAACCCAACCATTATTGTCCTTTTTAAGCTAGTACTGCAGACCCATGATCCGTGACTGCTGAACAGATTTAAGATCTGTCATTTGGAAATCATGTAAAAAATGTTGAACAAAATTAGTTTGACAATCTTTTCCTAATTATTATAAACACATGCCTGTCAAAAGACTAGAATCAAGTTATGTTCAGGGGGATTTTATTTCTTTTGCGTATTTCTTTCTCAGAATAATTTCTATTTTTTTTTTTTTTTATTATAAGGACACAGCTCAAAAAGAGGATTGAAATAAGATAGAGATTGAGCTACTTTGGAAATGGCAAATTGAAATTGAACTTCAAGACTCTACCCTGTACATTTTGCAGAAGGAGATAAAACCTGGAAGAGTATACATTACCATTGCTACTTCTGCCACCATATTTCTCTTAGGAATGTGAGACGGATGTTGGAATACATGCATAAAGGGCTCATTCACTGCCCACAGCTGGCCCAGTATGCCAGTGTGGGTGAGAATATCTCACTGAAGATCCCCAATTCTCACTTGGGGTGGCCAGTACCCATCTTGTTTGGAGACATTCTTGGGATTTTTTTTTTTTGTTTTTTTTTTTTTTCAGAAAAACCTTGAGTTTTAGCATATCTGTCTCTCTTAAATATTTTCTTCGCTAACAAGTTCTGTAATGCACCATGGTGCACTAGGTGCACTAATTTCATTGAGGCATACAAACCAATGCTGAAACTACATGAGTGATCCTATTCCATTTTTCCCATACCATTCCGTTTTTTCACTTAAACAGTGAAATATAGATTTAGAAATATTACTAGGTATTATTTGACAAATTGTTTAAAAGGGACTCTTATGTCACAAGATTTGCATGATGGATGTTGATGACAGATGGATTTTTTTTGCCTTTTTCTTTTTTTTCAAATAAAAGATCAGTTAAATAGAAGCTAGGTCAGTCAGATAATTTATCTGATAAGAAATGTTCATTGTTTTATGGTAATTCTCTAAGACCAGTGTGCTCAGTCAAGCATAATTTTTCATCATGAAGTGTTATAGTTAGAAATGCCACTGATAGATAAGTATTTAGTATCTGTTCACATTTCTTAGATCAACATATCCACTTCCCATGTCTTTACAAAGTTAATTTTTTGCTCTCTCTCTTCCTTGTGAAATTACAATTTACATTTTGATTCACCATAAAATTTAGTTCAAACTTTTCCTACTATTTCATTCTAGAGATCTGTCTGCTTTTATTTAACAGATGTCCTTTGATCTCAAGGAGACAATTGCTGTTTTACTACTTTAATGAAGCTTGTATTATAATAGGCAAAATGAATATTAGACCAAATGGTAGTAGAAATCCCGGAGGGAAACATGCTCCTCTGTCTGGATCTTGGAAAAGCAGAGTAATTCATTTTACTCACTAATTATATTCAATAAACCCATATTCCCTGTTCTTATTTACTTTTCTTTTTTGCTATTATGGTACAGTGTTTCTGTTCGTTAGATTCAAGGTACTAGTCACAATTTTTTTGTCACAAGTGACACATTGGACAGTTCTTAAGTGTTACTGAGAAGAGATAATTTGTTAAAGGAGCTAGGAGTTTAAAATGACACTTTATTTATACTTTTAAGTAGTTAATACCCATTTCTTACCTGTGCTTTCAACAGACATCAGTCTGGATCATGTTTCACTGCCTTTTAGACCCTCATTTCCTAGAAACTAGGAGGGATCAGATTTAAAAGTGACATTTCATAAAGGAAACAGCAGGGGATAGACACACATGGAGAATAGAAAGAAACAGAAGATAAAGGTACTTGAAGTCAAAAATTAGTTGACAATTGAGAAAGCAGATATGTAGAAAGCACAAATTACAGGAAATTTAGCAGCACACATAGTGTCCCCTTTCCTTTCCCTAACATGACATGGCAGTAAGTGGCCACAAAACATGGGATTTATTAGTAGGGTGTTGTGGGGTTTTTTGTTTGTTTGTGGGGTTTTTTATGTTTTGTTTGTTTGTTTGTTTTTTGTTTTGATTATTTTTCCACCTATGCAATCTACTTTAGCCACAGACTCAACTTTGGGAATAGTACTGATGTTTGCACCACACTGCTGGGATGAAGGTTTAATTCACAAGTGTCTTTGGGCATTACATTACTCCATAGAAATATGCATACACTGCAACTGAGAGCATGTTGTAAGGACATTCTAAGGTCTGCTGCTAGATGTCATCACAGGAAAAAAGGCTGCTCAAAAAAAGGACATAGTTTGACTAGAACAGTGGCAGTTATCTCAGTACAAATCGATCTGACAGCCAGAAAGAGACTGGATCTTATGCAGATGTGCAAATATGAGTGGCTTCACCTGTCTGATTTCTGACCCCATTCCACATCTGAATTTTGGAGCAACACAAAAGACAGAGAAAGGGGAACTCCTCCATCAGCACTAAGGAGTGAGAAAAACCCCGTAATTATTATTGCTTTTACAAAGCAAAACTGAATCATCTCAGAATAGTAAAAACTTTGAAGAGTTAAATCCTTCTTAAAGAGAACTGGTAGCCCTAGGAATAAAAATGTGTCCAGGACTAGTGATGACGTAGCCCACCTCAACTGTTTATCTTCTGGATACAATGTGGAATTCTTGATAATACAGGTAAAATAACTTGGAAACTTTTGGTGCCTATGAGCAAAGAAGATAAATGTTTTGTCAATTCTTAGTACAAGGTTTACTTTTATTTATGGTAGGATAAAGAATTTGATTTCTTTTTTTCTGCTGCATTTCTTGTAAACTCATGTTAGAGACCAAATAGGAGCTATGAACAAAGATTTCAAGTGATGAGCTGTCCCATGCCTGTTTACAAGTCAGGATTTCATTTTACATAGAGTTCTCTATAGCAACTTTTTAAAATTTAAATTAGAAACATGGCCAGCAATGCATGCAAAATGTTCATTCATTATAGTAAACTAAAAAAAATATTGCTTTTATGCAATGAGAATGCCATTGTAGAATTTTAAAAGGCATAGAAATAAAAGACTCTGGATTGGAGTGATTTAAACAAACTCACTAGGATATAGTAGATGATTAAAATACAATCTATAATTACATTACACTGGTATCAGGTAAGGATAAAAGCCTATAAATACACTGGGGTCAGGGTAAGCATAAAAAATGAAACAGTTATTTGAATAATCTGAGATCAAGTTGCAGTAATTAAAAATGAATGTATTATTCAAATGAAGGAATTAGGTTACAACACTCCTCATATGAAAATATTATTGTGACAGACTGAAATAAGTTGGAAGTGATTTCGATAAAAAATTGGGGCAAGAAATATAATGATTTACATTGGGGAAAAAGTAGACAATTATGCGGATGAGAGTATTTGCAGCTCCTCCTTGAAATCCCTCATCAAAACTCATACCTTTCAGCTGGCCTCCAGGAATTATCCACTACCCCTAGCCTATTTCTGGACATTGCTCTTTCAGATACATAGATCAATCCATTAAAAATTAAACGTGCTGTAGCTAAGGACTCTACATGTACTCACAGAGGAATTAATAGGATCTGCACCCACTAGCCGGCATATTGCTTAATCTACCCCACACATTGCTGTTTATCCATTTTCATTGCCATTACCCAGGTCATTTCTGTAATTTGTCTCCTGTTTTTCCTTTGTCATCTCCTGTCAGTTTGGAGGCCAAAGCCTACACATAAGACTGACACAAAATGGTGTTATTTATGTAAATAGTTGATGGCCATTTGCAGATTAAGTATTTGTTATTATAAATAAAGGTTCTTGAAATCTGACCTTTCCATGGCAAACTCCTTGGGGCAGGAACCTGTCTGGGGGTGCCTTGAATATGTAAACCAAGGATATTTAATTATTAATAATGATTAATAATGAAAGAATACAGAAAGAGACTTGGGTTTTTTTCAGGTAATAGCTTTCATATTCTTTATATTAATTAGCTTTTACAAATATGCTTTGAGAGCCCTCTTGGAGCAACTCTTTGCCATTGCCTGTAGCAGGACAGTTGAGAGCTGTTCTGCAGGTGCACATATGCCCATCAGTGGACCCATCTGAAATTCTCCCAGATAGGAGACTAATTGCACGGGAGAAGTCAGAGCAAGATCAGGAGTAGATTCCTTCGTTTTTGCCCAGTGAATGCTGCCTGAAATTCTCCTCAAACCTTTCTAGCATCTGCAAAAGTCTATTGAGAAGATAATTTAGCTACTTAAAATATGTCCAGCTATATGCCCTTTTAAATCCTCAGTTGATTTTTTTATTATCATATAGTACATTTAAGACTCTCATTCTTACCTGTTAAATCCTTCATACTTTTCTTTTCTAATCTCTTTTGTCTTCCCCTCAAAATGCTGTGTTTGCTTTCCCCAAAAAGTGGTCTTCTGCAAAGACTTAGGCACTTCTCAATAAGCTGTTCATGCTGCAACTTCTATCTGGTACTGTGAACTCTTTTCTTTAAATTCTCACTCAAATATATTGTCTTGATTGTCTTATATATCACTTCCATTTCCAGACAAATGGATCCATCTAGATATAGATTAGATATCTGAGTAATACTTAAGAGGCATGCAATTATACATAGGGGACTTCAGATCAAGAAACGGAATAGTCTTGAATGACCTGTCAAAACCAGCCAGATGAAGCTTTAAAAACAAAAAAAAAGTTACAGCTACAGCTATTTCCATTGCTCCAGCATTATCCACTCTTCACCTGTCTGTGCAGTTAATTCAGCTAATAGTATCATGAACAGGTAAGTGAACAGTAAGAGAAAATGTTAATTCAGCTTCAGAGAGATGACTTATGTAGAGCTATGCTGAGTTGATAACTGAAGGATGCAAGGCACAGTATCTCAGACAGTGTGCACATCTCTGGTCGTGCCATTAAGTAAAGGGCTCAGACCAGCTGCAGTGTACCTGTACAACAAAGTCTCCAACTTTAAAAATAACTATCTGTTTAGGAGAATATCATCCCAGCAGACTGATCACAGTAAAGACTTGAGAAAATTCTTGTAATGGCCAGTAAGTCAGAGTTGCACATGTATATATGTGCTACAGTGTATATATTACCTGAGTGGCTTATAGATTGATAATAATCAGTTACTTGTTTTATCAGTTTGTATTTAATGAAAACTGAGAATGTGGGGTGGAGTAAACGGCTGCAAGTAGATGGGAAAGAAAATGAGAAAAGAGAACTAAACAGGGAGAAGTTACCAACTGAGAACCTCCCCTAGCTAAAAAAACTTACACACAGAATCAGAAGCTGCTCTGAAAGGCATTTTATATTGTTATGTCAAGCAGTATTTCCATGGACTCGGGAAATGGGTCTAAACTCTCTCTCCTACACATGGGCAATATTTTCCATTATGAAGATAGACACTAAATCCCGTTTCCACTTCCAGGGCATGGAGAACATTGATTTTTCCGGTGTCTTAATAAAGAAGTATGAGGACATATTTTTTGAGATAGGATAGTATAGAATCATCTGCTCAAAACCAAGAAGAAACACATTAAGGGAGAGAATAATGAAACATTTTAATGATTCTGATTTTTAGATGCAGATGGCTGTCCACGTGAGTGCTAACTTTTAGCAAAACAAAAAGAGATGAGACAGTGAAGCATCTCTAGCAGGTTGTGGATTTTGTGAGGTTCACTGCTTGTAAACTGGCTAGCATTCAAGAGACTGTGTTTGGGTCTCAGTCATACATAGGTTAGGCAATGATGAACTACATTTTTCCATGGTGCCAGATTGCATTCCATTCCCATAGCCCAGAGAGATTCCAAGTTGTTCATTATACTTTGTCCTGGTTAAAAAGGAAGAGAGGTAGTAGATAACATTTAGTGTCCAATAGGACTGGCCAAAGAAGTGCAGCGATGGGTTCATCGGGGGAGTGGGGAGGGGGTGACCATGAGAACAGCCTTATCAGCAGGGTAGATTTCCAAGCAGACGGGGAGGCTTGATAGGTAATTGCTGCCAGTTCTTTCATTCTGCTTCGTAAAAAATTCTATTCCCAGGAGCATCCCAAACATTTAATAGAACTTTTCTTTAATCTCTGTGACCCCTTTACTTAGAGTAGCCTCATACCATTCCTCTTAAGATTTTGTGCAGTTCTAAGGGGCCAGCCAGGACACAGGGGTTCATGCCAGCACTACGGGGCTAGCAGAATTTCACCTCGGTGTGTAATCCCTTCTCCTCCAAAAGCCAGATAGTTCTTCAGGGATCACTGCATGCTTGACATCAAATTTCTTCATTACTCTCATGAGACAGAGATAAGTGTTCAAAGGTTTCCACAAACCTTTAACATCAGGATTCCCACGTGTTTCCATGGGAGTCACGCACCCTGGAATGCTGTTTTTGCTCAGTAACAGAAATATTATGAAGTGGCTGATGCTGGATAGTTTCCAGCCCTGGCTGCATCTTTTCACTCTCCAGTTTTGCAGGGGAATGATATAGGTAGAAATAAACACCTGTGTTGTTGTAGGTAAGCACGGGTGATTTCCATGAACATGTTACAGGCAGGGGCAGAGAGACATCACCCTGTGCTGCCTTTGCCATGTGGCTGCAGATCTGGGGTGCCAGGCCAGAGGACGGGGTGACACAGTCCAATGCTGCTGTGTCACAGCTTCGGCATGCTCAAAAACTGACCCTCCCGAGGGCTTCAGCATCCACCGCAGCCTGCCCAGCTGCGGGGGCGGCAACAGCCGCCTTCCTACCGGTGTGCCATCACAGCCTGGCTTGCTTGTCCCCGAAGTTTTGGTGAAGTGGAAGGGGCCGGGTAGTCCAGCCGCGGGATGGGCGCGCAGGCAGTGCCCCAGTGGGGCTCTTTCTGGAGCAGGGAGGGATGCTGCCCAGGAGAAGGGAAGTGGTCCCTAAACAGCTCCTTAAGCGAGCAGACAACATTGTCGTCGATATTGTTCGCTTTGCGCGTCAATCCGGCAGTTGATTTAAAATATCCCCTGCGGTACCGTCCGAGCGCCCCGCCGTGAGGGGACACATCACCGCCGCAGGAGCGACAGGCGCGCTGTCTGTCGCGACAGGAGCAGGGCGGTGCGGCGTCTGTCGCGACAGGAGCAGGGCGGTGCGGCGTCTGTCGCGACAGGAGCAGGGCCGTGCGGCGTCTGTCGCGACAGGAGCACGGCCGTGCGGCGTCTGTCGCGACAGGAGCACGGCCGTGCGGCGGCGGGAGCGGCCTGGGTCGGCGCGCGGGGCCCGGTGCAGGCTGTGGGGAGGGAGGAAATGACGGCGGCGCCACAGCGACACCTGCGGGCCGCGGCGGGGAGCGCGGGCAGCGGCGCTGCGAGCTGCCGGCAGCTGCCAGCTGGGAAATGCTCACAACTTTGTCACTTTGCGTGGTAACAGAAAGAAAATTTTAACTCCAGCTTGGTGTTTTCAGATATCGTTCTCATTTCCCTCCGCCCTCCCCCCCCCCCAATTTAAAAGGAGAGTGTTACACAAGTCTTTTAAAAACTGACTCTTCTAACTTTATATGCTAAGGACCAGGTTATTTAACGTTTGTAATTCTTTATTGTGAGGGTAGTGAGGCATTGGCACATGTTGTCCAGAGACATTGTGGATACCCCATTCCTGGAAACACTTAAGGCCAGGCTGGATGGGACTCTGAGCATTCTGGTCTATAGCAGGGGATTGGAACTAAATGATCTTTAAGGTCCCTTCCAACCCAAGCCAATTTATGATTAAATAATTTATGTGATGAGTTTGAACCACAGAGGTTTGAAAGGTCGTTTTCGTCACTATGTTTTAGTTTTCAACAAAATTTTTTCTTTACAAAATTGAAAAAGAAATTTCATATGCACACTGTTTCTCACTTTTCCCTCTGTTTCACTCCATTTGGGTTCTGTCCCAATACTGTGGATAGAAACTGAGGTATGAAGTCCTGGTTCAGCCAGCATATTCACAAGCACATGTATTTATATAAATGTAAAATTACTTAGTATACAAGCATAATTGTCTTGATTGGAATGTATCTTAATAACAAAGTCCATAGGTCCCAATAAAACCCTTGATTTCTTTTTGCAGTTCTGGGGAGTGGGGTGATGAAGGCAACACTAGTGGAAACACAGGGTCAGACAAAGGCGCTGTGAGGTAGGCAAAGATTTTCAGAGAGGGAAATGAGACTGCTTCTGTGAGCATGGGTGACAGGACTGTCCCTTAATTTCTTGCATTATAATGCAATTAGCAGAAGGAACCTTCCTCTTTTGCTTTTAGATGCCCAACTCCCTCCCAGTGATGACATGTTTTTCATACACATAAAAAACCTCACTTCAGCGAAATAGATCGTTCTGGTCTGAATCTGAAAAGTCAATGAGAAATCAAGTTGCATTTAAAACATCTGTGCATTTTGTACAGTTATTTCTGAAGAGGTAGGCTGATCGTTGGTCTCTGGTCACAGCCTTGCATTCAGACTAGTGAGTGGCTGAGAGTGCAGATTGCAGAAATATTTGGTCAAGTGCGTTGCACTAAATCATAGTGCTATTCTCTGTTAAATTCAATTTTTCATGCAGACACATCTCGAGGGGCTGCTGTTCCCTGCACGGTATCAGTTCTATTTTCTCCCCCTCATACTTGAATATTTTAGACATTTAACAAAGTGATTCTTTCTTTGGGATGTATCAGCTTTAGAGCATCTGTATTTGTTAATTTTGAACTTTGTCTAAACACTACCACCTTTCTCAGGACTAAGGCTATCAGTAGTTAGAAAATAAAAGCATGTAAATTCACTTACTTTTCAGACACCCCCTCAACAAGATAGGCAAAATGCTCTTAAGGGTGACCTGTAGAAGTCCAGGGAGCCTGCAGAATGCCTCAGACCCTGGCAGACTCCCCCTAGGGAGCCAGTATGCTTTAACTGGCTTCCCATTGAAGCAGCTGTAAGAACTGAATACATAAGAAAGAAAGGTAATGAAAACTGACAAGTTGAAAAGAAATTGAGAGTTTAATCTGTAAAGTTGTGCTTGAGGGGGCTTCCATCACGATATTCCTATGGAGTAGCAAAAAGAGAAAAAAATTAGGAAACTGCAGAGTATGATGAATTTACATAATTTTTTCTTGCACCAGGCGGTATTTAATAATTTCTTTTCTGCCACTTTACTGCACCTCTTTGCCTCTCAAAAAGAGAAAATGAAGTATACAAAACCTGGCAATCATAATGAATGTGTGAAATGCTCACAGATTATTTATAAGCATGCAAGTTATGTAGTTGTTGGAGATTCTCTCCCTTCTGCTCCTGCTTGGTGATGAAGAATGGTATTTTAATAGGCAGATGGTAAAGACAATTACAGTTTGGGGCTCAGCTGGGAGTTACATCAGTTTATTGCAAATTATTAGTTGATAAATGCTTTTGTTTACAAGCAAAGTCTTAAGCAGCTTTGTAATCAGTTTATCAGCTGCGAACTGAATTTTGACAGCTTGCCTTTGGGTATACAGTCACTTTTTCCTGGCCATTTAGAAATCATGCTGACCAAGCAGACACAATGGTAGCTCCTATGTTCCTGTATGATGCTCAGTAAATTGGCATTTCTTATTAAGCCTGTTTTGGAAGAAGTCATCAAGTGCAGAATCCTCCTCAATTGTTAATCTGTGTTAGTGTGCATAGCCATAATGTTACCACTTTTTGCTCAATCATTTTTAATTTTTTTTTTTTTTTTTGAAGTTCCATTGTGACCAGAAGTAGCTCAGTCTTTGCTTTCTGCTGTTAACAATCTCTTACTAGATGAACTAACTGGGAGACCGCTGGTGGTTTACAACACTTGTTTACCTTGGTCGCTATGTATAGCTTAGAAGGTGGAAATGCTTTCGGTCACTGAGAGTTTTCAGTCAATTTATTTTACTTACTTCAATTTACTTCTAGTTTCTGCTTTAAAAGGCAGAACTATAATACCTGGGATTTAGCTCCTTTTGAGGATATCTGGGGTATTGGTACAGGGTTTTGTGTGTGGGTGGTGGTGGGTTTTTTTAATGAGGTATTTTTTAAATAGAGAAGTCTGGGTTATATTCTTATTATAGCTTCTATGGTGTTTACATTTTAGAAGATAATAAACATGCAAATATACTTTTATTTAATTGCTTGTTTGGTAAGAGAGACACTGATTTGTCACAGAGTCTTGTTTCCACTGCAGCCAGTGTAAAACATTCTAATCGCTTAAATAGGGGCAAGACTTTTTGGAATCAGGAAGTGCCACTTTTCTTCCATGATTGTTACAGCTGAGGTGAGCTAGTTCCTGAACTTCAACCCGTGAGCTGAACGTTAACATGAGTAAAGGTCCGAGATAACTCAGGATAATAGCAACTGTTTTCTCTGGGTTGCAGTGCACATGACTAAATGCTCTAGCTTCTGTTCATTATAAAAGCTGGCTTTTGTTTCTCACAAAGCCGTAAGCCTTTTCTGGAACGTGGCCCCTGTATTAAATAAGCAGGCAGGTCTCAAAACCAATGTTCTTTACTTTGATTTTACCGTTCTAAAACTTCCTTACTTGTCCTTATATTTATTGTGTTGCCTTCCTTAACAAATGCAACCTATCACTATAGCTCCTTCTATATAATCCTTCCTTCTGCTCAGGTGCCTTTGCCATTCACTCTGCATTTGCCCAGGGGCAGGAAATGAGCCCTACAGTAGCAGGTGCAAGACAGTAGAAAATCCATTGATAAGATGCAGTGTACTCCGCTTTCCCTGTAAGAAAGAGGTGCCATTAAAGCATATCTATTGTCTCATTTAATCACCTCCTTTTTTCATACACTCCAGCCTCACAAAATAACTCTGAAAAGACAATCCACAGGCATGATTGTGTTTGTAAGGCTACAAAAAGGTCACCTTACAGCTGTGCTGATATGGAAGCAGGGATTGTAGGAATGTGTGTATCCAAAGCCCTGCTTCAGAGGAGTTGGTTTCAGTGGTGCATTTTCTCTTTCTGTGAAACCTGGTGCATCCACAAAAGCTGGGGGGAGCAGTGGGCGTCACCTGGGAATGTCTCCTGGGAAGCTCTATGGAGAGTGCCCATTCAGTGGTCCTGTAAAAAGTAAAAAAGGAGATGAGTGTGCTCTGACAGTAAGTTCTAGCTCCTTTGCAATGGTGGTGGGAATGCAATGTGAGCAATGTCAGCAAGGGCTTATCGGGTTTTTTCAAGCTGTTTATCATTTCCTTTATGAAGGCTTAGTAAAGTCTAAAATAGCACTCAAGTGAGATCTAATTCAAATGTAAAAAAGGTGTAGCACTCAATTCAAAACAGAAGAATCTACAAAGAAAAGAGGAGAGGAAAGAAGAAATCACTAAACTTGGGAAAGAACTCCTTCGACTTCCTTGTTTGAGTTTATGCTGCATTAAGGAAATAGAACAGGTTTAGCATTGGTGGCAGGCTTTAATTTCAACCTCTGAGCAGCAGACTTAACTTCTTGTGATGTGGGAGGATATTACAGTTTTCAGCTTCATTTCGTAAGTATTGCCATTTGTGCCAAACCTTTAATAGTTTTACGCTGTGGACTGTCGTCCACCAGGAGCTGATATCACCTAAGACTTTTTTAGAGCCATCTAATAGAAAGATATGTATTCATTCTGATTAGCCCAGGATTTGAACGAGGGTCCCAGAAGAGATATATAAGCCTCTTAAATGCATAGAACTTCTAAGGATATGGGTTTAACTGTCTCCCCCTGTGGTAAATAAGCTGTGACAGCTCTATCGGGGGGAAAATGGCAAATAAAATTACCACATTATTTTCCTGTGAATATTTTCGGAGCACTAATCTATTTTGCCACTTTACCTATTAGACCTCTGTTGAGTGTTACGTGCAGACATTTAATTGGAGGAAACACATTAAAATCCTCAAACTAACAAAATGCAGGCGTACAACAGTGTTAAAAACAAGGAGTCAAAATCTATTCCTTGCACTCCTTACTCTTAAGAAACACTGTACTTTATTTGGGGTTCAGCTGAGGAAGATTTTTGCAGTGTGAATTTGAGAGCTGCTGCCATAAGATGGTGATGTTAACGATAGTTGAACTGCAGCCAGGGAAAGACCAACCCCTGACACTCACGCCGAGATGCCAGGTTTAGGAGTTCTCTCCCCTAGGACTGGCAAGTTCCTTTCATATTTTTCTTTTCCTCTTTATCAGCTATATAATGCCTGACAGTTTTAACCATAAAATCATCTATTCAGATGAATACACTGTCAGCTGTCAGCATATGACTAAGCTGAAGTCAGACCCGAAGCTCAGGTTGACTCACATGAAGGAGCAAGAGCTATATTCCTAAGGAGTATTTTCTTCCCCGTTTCTGGTCAGAGTTCTTATATCTCTAAATACAGGGGTTTAATTTGACTAGGGCCATTAAGCTGAGTATTTTTCTGTTGTATTGTTTCTGGAAAATATCACTGCATTTTCTTCATTTTGCCTTTTGTTCAGTGAGCTAAAAATTAAGGCTCCATATTCTATGCTGAACACAAAGG
Organism: Cettia cetti; assembly: GCA_013401135.1. Classification (NCBI taxonomy): domain Eukaryota; kingdom Metazoa; phylum Chordata; class Aves; order Passeriformes; family Sylviidae; genus Cettia; species Cettia cetti. The sequence goes on from VZUI01041734.1 coordinate 108,533, forward strand.
TAATAGTAAAAGTGGCAACAGAACTGGTTTGTCCACTATTTTTTTCTAATTTTATACAGTGTAATAGATTTTCCATTTTTTGCAAGCTTAATATGCAGTGGGTAGTTAAAATTAAAGGTCAAATATCTTTTGGCAATCTCCTTTGATCAGTAAACAAGGAAAAAATTATAGAAGACGCTAGGAAATCATCTCATTAATGTAGCAGTTAAGCTGGTTTTGGTGAGAGTTTGAGTAGTCCGAATTTGTAGGGGTGATTTTTGAGATACTTCACAGAGAAACAGCTGGGACCTCAACATTAAAATGCATTAATAGCAAAAATGCTGTGCAAAGTACATATTTTGTGTACACATGTGAAAAATGCTTAAGAATTATTTAGCAACTGGAAAGACTGTTCACAAAATGCCTTTGATTTATTGCTGTATATACCACAGATCCGTATCACATATTCCTACATTATTTTATTCAAAAACTTGTATGAACCATGAGTTGGCATGTTGTAGAATACTGAAAAGGCATTAATCAACCCAAATAAACAAGTACATAGATCTATCTAACAACTATGAAGTAGTTAATAAATTTTTAGCTATTTTATTACAGAAAAGAGGTCTAAAAGAGTAGTGCTTAATTATCTGGACTCCTCTGTGCTGGGCTGTCTTTTGATTGTATTAATGAAGCAGCTGGCCCATTGTTTCTCTTTAATTCCTCTATTGTTTTAAGAATATGTCACAGCTCTTTATTCTTTTATCAGGTGCTGTGCAGGAGGATTCACACAATAACTCATATTCCTACTGTATTTGCCAATGCACAAAGAAACCTCCAAAGCATTTTTCAAAGAAGGGGCACACATAATTTATAAGTTCTGTTCCTTGTACCACTCTACTGTCAAAAATTTCAACAGTATTGGATTTGAATGAATTATAATTTTTTATTAAACAATGTGTCCACATATAGATATATGTACTTTGTTCATGTCAAAAATTAGAGATCTGCCCAGTAACTTGTGCTGTGCTGAAATGGCATTCAGTATGCTGAGTCGTCACAACCCCATGGGTGAGAAGCAGAAGGAACCCAAATATGAACATCCTATTGTGATGTGCAAATTTTCCCTAAATGCTTAACCTGCAGAACAAAGGAGGGAAGAAAATAAATTAACTCCAACCTGCATTACCATTACTAAAAAGCACAATTTTTTGCAAGTTGGAATGTTTTATTGGGAGAGGAAGGTTTAATTCAGTTGATGGTGCCTGGAAGTTGCTAAGAGCAACAGTCTGTTGTTTAAATAAATTCTGATAGTCTTTTGACCCTTCTTGCAAAAAGATGTGTGTACAGGAAATGGGCTATTATGTTGTTGCAGCAACGCAATCAAGTCCAGTAAGCTCAAATTTTACTACACAAAAGTAATACTTTGGAATTAACTGGCTCTGAAAGGTGCTTTTAATAGAAGTTGCCATTGATTTCTTAAACTTCTATGAAAGGTGTGTGGCATTTCTGGGTCAAAAAAACAAGACTCAGATTTAGCAAGGAAAAACTCAGTTTAGCAAGAAAAATCATCCGATTCTAAAGAGAGGGAATCTGGAATTTGCTTTTGAATATATGTTTATATGTCATTATGCTTCTAAATCTGTGATATACACCTCTACTCAATGGAAATGCTGGTTTGAGCTACTTGCTTTCTTAAGGTGCTTTTCCTAAAAGCGACAATATGAATCAAGAGTTTATGGTTAGTGGTTTCATCTATATTGAAGCTCCTTTCCCCAGTGGAGTTATGTGAGTCTGACCTTATATATAATCTTTTTTCAGACTGTGATCCACAGATTCCAAATTATCATTCCTCAATGATAAACATAAGAGGGGGGAAAAAACCCAAAAACGCAGCAGCCCACCATCACAAGGCTCACTGTGCAGGATTCTGTGTTTTCCCTGGAAGTGGTATAGGGTTCTAGGGTTCTGAGGATCAAAATCAGTGAACAGCCAGTTAATTAAATTTTCAGAGAAAAATCCTTATTTCAAATAGGATAGTAGAGGTCCCTTTGTTAAAAAAAAAAAAAAGAAAAAGAAAAAAAAAGAAAAATTCAAATGTAGAAGGCAAAAAAGGAAGGACTGTTAAAAAAAAGATTTTTTTTTCTATTTTACGTGTCTGTTCTACATAAAATAAAGTTTTGAATTAGCATGCATATCTATCACCATATTATTCCTTATTCTGAATACAGAAGATAGTGTATTACTGCATCTAAGTATGATTTAATTGGTTCAATTTACTATATATTTTTTATACTAAGTGTGATTCCATATCTTGATGAATCCAGATGTAGTTACGCTTCTAGCTTACAGCATCCACTTGCTTGCATTTTATTTTTACAAAACAAATGTCTATCAATCATAGAGATAAATTAGAAAAAATTGTGCAAACATGACACATTGCTAAGATTTTTTTCAGCATGCTATGTAATTATTAACCTGATTTTTTGCCATTGAGGGAAGCCGTGAATTACAGATAGCAAGGATGAAGTCAAATGCTTTTGTATTAGATACATTTTCCTATACAGTTTTCTATAGGTATGGCCATACAATATAATTGAAGCTTTGTCAGCCCTGTAGCCTAGCAACAGATAATACTGTTAGGTTACTGAATTGCTCCTGGTTGACAAGTAGGGAGTATTTTTGTGTTTATCATGTTTGCTAATGATGGGATCCTTTCCAAAAGGCTTGTCTTAATCTTAATTAGAGTTTATCAGCAGAGGTCTGCTTGACATTGTGCAGACACTGATTTCATAAATAATAAAAAGTGCAAGTGAAAAATTTGGCAGGAGAAGAAGATATTTAAGACCACTGATTCTTGTAAGAGCACCATGAATTTCCAAAATGTAATCAAGTTTGAACTGTGACTCTATTCTTTATTATCGAAACTTGCAGTACACTCCACTGCAGTTTTGACAGCAATTATGAGTATGATTTATAAGCTTCCTGTTAGGAACCAGATCTGTTTGCACAAGAATCTTGATCATAAACATTACAAAGAACAGTAAGTCCACAGTTTTTCAGGGACATCAGGACCTTCCTTACTCTTTCATTTTCATAGAAAGTTTTGGTTTGTGTTGGCTTTTTTTGTTGCTATTTAAGGGTATTTCAAGCAGCAGATATATTTGCAGTAAAAGATGCAGGCAAAGAAGAGAACCCTGAAATAACCTTCCCATTTGGTAGACGTTCTGAAGGTATCAGGTAACTGCTTCAGTGCTGGATATCTTTTGGCAAAAAAGACCTCATGCCAATGCAACTGAAATATAATTTTTTGTGCTAATTTGCACAACATTATATTCTTTAGCTTTCCTGTCTTTTGGTGATTAAACAAATGAGCACTTTTAATTCCTTGAATTCTGAACAAGAAAAAGAGTTCAAATAAATACACAGTGTTTACAGACATTTTTATTTTTTCCTTCTGCTTGACATGTGTGTTATGTATCACATAACTGTTTGATTTAACCATAGATATAAAACAATACATTACATGCTTAAGAAGCTTATTTTCAATTTCAGAGAAACCTAATTACCCTTTTCTAGAAAACAGCTTTCCAGTGTTACAAAGCCTTCTGCTGATCTAAAACCTTCCTTTCTGCACTGCACAAGAGTAAGATTTTATTACTACTTTACCACGTAAAACCATAAGACCCCTTTCAGTGTAAGCACTTGTGATGGTGACAAAATATAGTCAGAGGATGCACGAAACTTCCCGTTCATCCTCTGCACAAGGCACACAGGCTTTTCCTTGCTATTGTCTCTGATGGGCAGTATGATTTGTCCAAAGATAACAACACCAGGTGGAAGTTGCCCTAAGACAGGAACACTGGGTGGGAATTGCAGGAGGAACTGTCTGGACTGCTCGCATAATGAATGCATTCCAGAGATGGGGCAGCTGTGATGGTTGTGATTGACTTTAGTACACATCGGCCTGAAACAGGGCATAAAATGCTGCTGGCCATCAGGACTGGTCTCCCAAGGTTGCAGGCAGCTTCCATGTGGATTCCTGGCCTCCTTCCCCCTACTCCTGGCAGGAACGCCTGCAGGTCATGTCCAGCCCAAAGATAGGGAGCACTCAGTTTAGAATGGGTGAGTAAAAGTGCTCAAAGATCTGGCCACACATGGAGATAAAATCCTATAGTAGCAAAAGGGTGCTTTTTTCGTTGCTTTCTGTAGGGCCAAAGACTGTAAACCTGTATGTTTCTAGCTGAACCTGTTTATTCTATCATCCTTTAGACTTCCTTGTATTATACACTGCATTGACAATAGATACTGTCTGAACAATAAATACAATCATTGTCATCCACATCATCAGTGTCATACTTCTTGTGCCTGACTAAGAATCTTTTCTTGTTGTGTCAGAATAGGGGACCAACATAATCATTATGGACAAGAAGAGGCCCAAAATCACCAGTCTACCATTGCTTTCTGACCAAATTATATAACCATGACTATTTCAGAGACACTGTCAGTCACTCCTCCCTGTTAAAATATCTGTTCATCCTTTCTCTTCCTCTGATGCCAGGGTCATCTTAGGACTGAGAAACCCAGCCTGGTAAAGCATTGTAGAACAGTTTCACTCCTATAAGCTATTTTGACAAGAGGAACAGTTGGCTAAACAAAAAATCTAGCCAGCTTAATCAGAACTTCATCTCATATAAATAGTAGTCTTTCACGTTTCTTTATGAAATCTTCATACTTTTGCAAATATTTCAGGCAAATCTTCCTATCTCCTTCTAATCACCACAGGTACTTGGCCATGGCTTCTGTATTATCCCTTTGAAAACCTGTTGTTAACACTGCTCTATGCTTGATGAACAGCTGTTGCACTCCTGAGAAACTGTTGTATATATGTCAGTTGGGTCTTAACCTGTAGAAATGTTTGTGGGAAGAAATTTTTTCCTGATTTTTAGCTGCCACCTGTAAGGAAACCCTTATCCCTGCCAAAGGTCTAGACAGCATAGTAATTCATATGATAGTCATGACTGGAACTTCCTATTAAATTTGAAAGCCTCTGTCAGGTTCTCTGCACTTGACAGTATTTTTTCTGTCACTCTTGACTGACTTGTGTTCTTTGCTTGACTGTGCAGTAGAAGAAGACTTCTCTTCCACAGTTTTCCTGCTGTGCATGAAGGTCAGCATGTTAATTCACTGCATTAAGGGGAAAGAAGTCGTTTGCATCTTTCAAAACAGCAGCTCTTGCCTTACTCTGCAGGCAAGCACAGAAGGGGACAAGTGGGGACTGCACCATGCCCTGTCCCAGTGAGTGACTGTTGCTGCAAAGTGCTGACCTGCATTTCCAGTAGCTGGAAGAATGCATCTTTTGGGAGTTCGTCTGGGGATTTAGCTTAACACAATACCATGTTCTGATGAAAACGTGGATGTGTATGTCACAATCACTTATGACTCATTTTCTATAGACTGGGGTGAGAGAAAATAGAATAACAATGTTCTTCTTGGATCTGAATCCTGGTGAGCTGAAGGTTTGTATTCATATGCAGTAATCGATTTAACTTCTCTAGTTCTGATTTTCTTTATTAAGCCAAACTAGAAACTGTTGAGCTCCAAAGCTGTCACACATCCCACCAGGCTGTGCCTGCCGTAGGTGTGACAGTTTGCAGAAGCTGGGTGGAGCAGGCAGCCGGGGTCACTGCTCCCTTCAGCTGTCCGGATTTAATCTGCTGCTGGACATGAGTCAATGCCCTGAGGAACTCCAGCACCAGGAGCCTGACTCAGCCTTTTAGCTGATCCAGACTGATTGCAGCTGGAGACCCAGTAATCACTTTTTTTCCTCCCCAAGGGTACACACAGCTTGTCAAGATGTTTGCTGGGATAGAGAAAGTCTCGGCTGGTTATTCTGCAGTGACTCATTTTTATTAAGAGATCCAGTGAATAGTAAAGTCTAGAAAGAGCTCTTATTCTGTATTAAAATATACTAAAACATGTCAGTTGATTATTACACATGTATATAAATAAGATAAAAGTGGATGTTAATATTGGAAATTAACTGTGTGATGTTTGAGGCAAAAGTACCCAATTTCAGGTTCTTAAATTGCAGTGTGTGTGCCATGTATTTTCATCTACAAGACTTGTTAAGTACACTTTAGAAATTAGCCTGTTTCTCTCTGGAAGAGGTTTTATCCCAGTTTAGCTCTGAAGGATTCTGTGTATTTACTAGTTTTATCAGGCAATATGTCAGATGGGGCTCTTCAAATTTTTGAATTCCTGCTCAAGTGTTAGGATTCTGCATTTCTGGAAATTTTTGGTACTATCTTCACTTTTCATCTTCTTATTCTCTAGAGGAAATGACACAGATTTGCACCATTTAATGTTGTAATCTTGAAGACTAATAAACCTTGGTATGCTTTGGTCCCCTCACAGTAAATTGTTTGTAAACTTTGTAGCACCTTCAACTGCTGTATTACTGACAGGTGAATACAAAGACTTTTTGAAGACTGCTTTGAAACTTCTACACCACTTGGAGGTGTGGAAGCCTAGTGTGTTTTGCCACTGAAATACACTGTCACTGATGCTGTTTTGTTTGCTCATCTTTGAAAGCTAATAGACTGGTTTAATTAATTGTCCAAGATTTCTCTAAAACAATGTCCTAATTCTTCTATTTAGCTATGGCATATCATACACTGTTGTTATCTCCTCTACCAGATTTTTGCAACAAGTTGTTTTAAAACTATAATCTCGTTGAAGGGAAAAAAATGAAGTGCAGTTGAAAAGGCAGTTATGCCGAAAGATAAACACAGCAATATTACTTATCAAAACGAGTACAGTTTTTGCCTGCCTAATGAATGCAACATATAGCTTTCTCTATATATACAAAACCTGAGGAAAAAAAAAAAAGCCTTGTAACATATAAAGTATGCAACATTATTTCAGGCATAACTGTATTGGATATGTATCTAGGCCTGAGAGTGTAGATAACACAATATAAGTGCTTTGCCTGTCTAAACATGTTAAATAAATGAGCATTCACTATCGCATTCAAATACATTAGTAGATGTACTCGCATAGTTAATTTTCTTTTTAATGCACTACACGTGACATTTGCAGCACAGAGCTATAGTGTATCTTACTGTTTGATGAAAGTTCTTCCACTTCCCCCCTTACCCCCCTTTTAAACAAACCTTTATTTGAATAAGCCTTTATGAAACAGATCTTTGGCATATCTTCTTTTCAGGAAGTTCAGTCAGTGTAAGCAGAGATAAAGCAGTCATGTTACGAAGAATATTACATAAGGGAAGATTTTTTAAAGAAAGAGGGTAACAAACATAAGGGAGGGGAAGAACGCCCTTAAGAGGAAATCTGATTTCTTTCTTGCAGCTGTTTGGTTTTATTGAGCTGTGATTTTCTATTCAAAATGAATCAAACTTGGCGTAAAGAAAATTTTACAGGAACTTTGGTGAAAATAATGAGAGAAGTGCGGCATAAGTTATTTTCACCTATATCTTTATTTTCATAGTGCTGGCTTCTTAGGAGACAAAATGAAAAATTAAAATTATTATTCATGCTGCAAATAGTTAGGAAAACTATCCTCAAATTGTTTTTCTTATACATGCAAATTCCTATGTTGGTAGAAGGAAGACAGTAAAAGTAAAAACTGTATGCATCTTTGCCTTAAATAAACCGTCGAAATTAAAAAAAAAATCAAAGTGTGAAGATAGCACTGATGTTTTAAGTTCTGGAATTTGATATTATCAATTAAATCTTTCTGCTTATGTTTCCTGCAGGAGGGCAGCTTTGGTGTACCACGACCAAGGCCATCTCAGAGGGTGAAGAGCTGGTTGCCTTTGTTGTGGATTTTGACTCAAGGCTGCAAGCTGCCAGTCAGATGACTCTCACAGAAGGCATGTACCCCGCCCGCCTGCTGGACTCCATACAGCTGCTCCCGCAGCAAGCTGCAATGGCATCTATTTTGCCTACAGCTATTGTGAACAGTAAGTGAGGAATTCTATTCTCTGGCAGATTTTTAAAACAGCAGTACTTTAAGGTACACGTGAAGACCTAATGCAGCAATGGTGAATTCATGACCACAGAAATGAACCACAGCTCAAAGCCTGCTTTTGTTCCCTCCATCATATCAGAGATAAAAAGAGCAGGAAGATGAGTCTGGGGAGAGCCTCACCCAGAGTACCTGACCTGCCCTCGTGTGGAGGTTCTGTGATCTGTTCCCAGAAGCAATAAGCTTAGAAACTGTTAAAAAAGTAGATGAGGTAGGTTGGCTAGCTCTCCAAGTCCAGCCTCTGCTGCTCAAGTAAGCTTGCTGCTTACTCCTGTAGTTTTTGGTAATGATTTATGATACTCAGAAAAAGAAAAGAAACACATTCTTTCAGTGACTGTTTCAAAATGCAGCAGAAATCGTGCCTTATAGCAGCCCTGATTTATTGTAGCATCTGCACTCAGTGTGGTTAACCAAGAATGCTTTGACATCTTCTGGTCATCAATGGGCTCTATCATGGACAAAATGCAGTGTGCATTTAAGTGCTGTCCTTAGAGAGGAGGGACATGAGTGTTCTTGAACTGGGACAATTCAGCTCAAATAAAATTTTGTATCTTTAACTTTTGCTTATTACTGATGTTTAACTTTATACAGCCCTAGTTCCTCATCCTCTTTCTACATAGTTTTCAAATATATTGGCCATTACCATGATCCTTACCATTCATCACTTAGACTAAAATTGCACATTCTTAGCTCTCAGAACTCAGAAGTCTGTCTATTTAGACCCTGTGCACTTCCTCACACTTCCTGTGGTTTCTAAGTATTATAATTAGTTATAATGAACTACTGAACATGGTATTTCAGCTGCACATGCACATGCAAGCAAGCACATGATTTGCCACTCAGTCTCACACCTAATAACAGTGAGTCTTGAACAGTCACATCTTCAAGCTCTCCACAAAGGACTAGTTAAAATATCCCTGGTAACATATTTCGTTCCAAGTTTTCCTTTCCATTTCTTTTTAATTACTTATTTTCTGGCAAACAATTTTGATAGCTACATATTTATTGTTAGTCTGTTTTAAAAGATAAACCTTCAAATGTCCATATCATCCAAGTCTTCTCTTCCAAGAGTGAGTTGAAGCAGCCTCATGCCATTTAGCTGAGCACATTCATTTCTACCCCACCGGCAGGGCAGCTTTGAGCTGACATACCTGCTCACAGAACCAGCAATTAGGATTGCACAGAGCTTTCCAAAATAAGGTGTCAGAAGCACCTAAAACACCATGAAGTTACCACTGTTAGGGGAGGCCTGTGTTTACAGCCAGCAGCTGAAAGGGAGGTGCTACAGTGGGTTACCTTGCCTAAAGGACATTGCTTGTTTCACCTGAGATTGTATTCTTGTGTAAATCTATGAGGCCAACTCTGGGCTTTGGCAAAGTAGTCAGATTTCTACAACATCACATTTCTGGAAACATCTTTTCTGACAGCACTGACTTTTGCAGAGCCCTAGAAAGCCACACTTAACATTGCTAAGAGGAGTCTTTATGGTGCATCAGCTCTTGCTTTACAGGTTTTGCAGCAACTCAGAGTAACTTCTGTGTTCTCGACTCCAGGAAGATGCTAAAATAGCAAGTCTTACTGCTCAGAGCTTTCCACACAGGTCCTGACTCTGCCTCTGATCAAAAGGGGCTATTTTCACATTTCATTGTAGAGTTGGTAAAATTCAGTTTCTTCATTAAAATCTTGAATTAGAAGTCGAGCAACAAGCTGAATGAACCTCTAGATTTGTAATGAGCCATCTCTTAAGCATTCTTTTTCTGAATCTCTGAAAAAAAAAATTGGTTTTGTAGGTTGTTTGGGAGATTTTTTGGGAGATTTTTTTATGTTTCCTAACATTTGCTAGTTGAAAAAAATAAAATTAGAATATCACCTTTGACTCATTCAGCTTGAGGCTGAATGTTTCATTATATGAAAGTATCCACTGAAATAAATTGCAATATTTTGGTTTTAAATAATTAAAACATTAGCTTCAAGTAGCCTTTGTCTCTTTTGCATCACTTTAGAGTAGTAATAGTTTCAGATCCCATCCCTATATATTGTTCTCCCTGAAATTCCATCCTCTCACCATCCAAAACTCCTCAAATGCATTTCCTCTGCTTGGCATGTAATGGGAGTCACATATTCACCGTGTGTAACTGCAGCTACAGACTGTCCAAGCCATCTAACCAATTGGAAATAAAGATGGCTGGAAGTCAAATTCATTAAGATAATCAGAAAGTTCAATTCTGTGATGGAATGCAGTCAAATGAATTCAAATAAGACATGTAGCCCATATCAGAATTTCCTATTACTACTTTTGGACTTTCTTTTCTGTGGAAACCTCAACAGTTCAACTTTTTTAAACCATTAAAAAAAAAGCCCGAATGTTGAAATGTCACCTTTAAAGTGAGGTGGACATTTTAAATGATGCAAGATATGTCAGTAATGCTTTAATAGTTTGTTGGAATACTAGCTGGTCCATTAAATGTTTGTGTCTGAAATCCATGTGCAATTATTCAGTGGCAAAGGGAAAAATAAAAATTGGTGGTGGTGTAAATATTTTTTGCAAATTCATAAGCAGAAAAATAGACAAGCATTAGTATTGCAATCAGAGAGGCAAACTAAGCAATGTAAATTTTGGCTGCATTTGTAAATATTTAGCAAATAAAAGACTCATCCATGTCAATAGGTTGCAGTCTTCAACTTTGTTCAGTCAAAGGAATTGAAACAGAGCAGTTGTCCTATACACATCAATATTTGAAATTAAGCATAAATTGTCATGAGTGATAATGAATTACATCATCAGCTACACATGCCATGTTTTCAAAGCAGCCAGCCGTTCTTCAAAACTAAGTTAATTACAGTCTCTAGCAGCTCCTTGCATTCTGAATTCAGGAGGAGTTTTGATGTTCATCAAGATGTGTTTTGATGTTAACTGCAATTGCCTGATCCTGAGGTCAGCTGTCACAGTCTGGGGTCACTCATAATTTTGTCCTCTCTTAGTCTCAAAAACACTCGAGAGGTGTCCAGAACCAGATGCAGAGAATGTTCCTATGCCTATCATGATTCCTGAAATCTATGCATAAATGGGAATAGTGTTCATTGACTTAAGCCATGTAGAAGGGGCTGTTCTCATGATTTAGAAATATAAACAAGTTCCAGTGCTCAAGCATGGGTCCTGTCACACTTTAATTTGCTACTGTAGATGTGCCCCAAAAGAGCAGGGATTTCTTCTTGTTTTTACTGATGGGATGGAAGGCTCACCTTTCAGAAAGCTCAAATAGATATTTTGTCTTTCTGAGATGTGTATATGATAGGTACTGTGTAGATGCCCTTTGACAGGGTATTAACACAGAAATATCTGTCCATTTGGTGTAAATATACCATAGGCATTTTTACTCTTCACATTAGCAAAGTATGTAGCCTCTAATTCATGATCAAAATCCCAACTTCTGCTGCTGAAAACACTCACTACAACCTCTGCATGCTCTCTCTTCAAAGGGATGCTGACACTTTGGGATAGGAGACGATGAAAAATTGCCTTATTTTCAGTAAATATCCTCTATGCATACTGAAAAGTGGAAAACCAACAATTTACTGAAAACAAGAGGACAAAAAATACATAAGAAATTTCAATATCTATAATTAATAAGATAGGAACCAAGGAAGTAGACATCCTGCTTAGTCTAATATCACATCCAATATCTTAAGGATCTTAAGGAAAAGTAGTCTACTCTTGCCTCCTGGATATCAGAGCAAAAGGATTTTACAGTAATAAATGCATAAGCACACTAAATATACACATCCTTCAGAATGATCTGCAGTTAGCACTCAAAAATTCCAAGGCCCAGAGCTGGAAAGTCTTGTGTTCACAGAGAAAAAAAATTGTAAGATATCACATAATGAGTAGTGATGTATTGGAAACACAGCATAGTTCCTGAATTAATATTGCATGTTCCAAACAAACATTTAATTTAATTTAATTTTTTTAAAAAATCGTGTGCCAAAAGTTTATAACAGTTTTCTTTATGCAACTTTCCCTAAAAATATCCTTTTGAAAGGAACAACTGTCTCCCATGTTAGTCTCTCATCTGCAAGTGACATTTCAATAAACCCATTTCTCTGCTTTTAATGTTTTGTTGAATAAGTTTTTTTTTTTTTTTTAATGTGGAAGGGAGGGGAATTAATCTAGCTGTATTACTTGGTTGGCACCAAGTGAAGTGTGGCTAACCTGCACCTGCTTATACTTGCTTGTAGAGGACATTTTCCCTTGCAAATCCTGTGGCATTTGGTACCGAAGCGAGCGGAACCTGCAGGCCCATCTCATGTATTACTGCAGTGGGAGGCAAAGAGAGGGGCCACAGCTGTCAGAGGAGAGTGAGGACAGTGCTCAGCAAATATCCAGTGTCTGCCCCTTTCCACAGTGCACCAAAAGCTTTTCAAATGCAAGAGCTCTGGAAATGCACCTAAATTCTCACAGTGGTAAGTATCATGTTTTTTCTTGTATCATCTTCTAGATTTAGATTTTTGAAGAATTATTCACTACAGATATTGAGTAGATCAATGTCTCTCCAAATATATGCAAGCATTGCATGTAGATAATACCAAAATGTCAACAGCTTCTGACCTGCGTTCTACCCAAGTACCTCTCCCAGGTAACCAGTGTCACTTGTCTTACCTACTAATCCTCATTTGAATGGTGTCTCTCTCTTAATGTGTGTATACACACATACAGGCAACATTTCTTTACTGGTGAAGGTATGATCAGGAATCCAGACACAATCGATTACTTCAGGATTCCAGCTACCAAACATACACACAGCCAAAGGACATGTCCTTTTGAAGTAATATTTTAGTGCTCTAGAGGAGGCCTCTTAGGCAGAAGGCCTTAAGGATCATGATCCAGAACTCTGTGCTTTTACCAGGACACTTGTTTCATAAAAGACTTCTTGTTTGATAGAAATATTCTTTTCCCTTATAAATATAAAATGGGAATAGCATTTGAGAATAACAAAAACAAAGAATCATAGGTTTGTCTAGGTTGGAAAAGACCTTTGAGATCATCAAGTCCACCACTAAACCATGTCCCTAAGCACCACATCTGCATGGTGTAGATGCCCAATTTTGAATTGAATTAGGGCTGGAAACACAAGTTAGGAGTTTGCAGGACATTTTGCACTAGAGTTTTAGGTAGCAGAGAACACCTACAAATAAGAAAGATTGCAGTGTCTGTCTGTGTGTGTTTGCTGTCTGGTGTACAGAACTGCTTCTGGAAAGAAGCAAGGGCTCCACAGGTGCTCCTGATCCTCCTGTTAAATGAATGGAGTCTGAAGGACATTAATTGGTGCTTGAGTCACAGAAGAAAGGCTTATTTGGCTGTAGTGTAAAAACTCCTGGGGCATGTGTAGTCTACTCTGTGGATTTGGTGAAGTGAAAAATGTTCCTCTGATAATTGAGTAGCAATTGCAAATCTAAAAGGCAACATACTGCCTTAGAGGAGTTTGGTACCTCCCAGAAAAGGACTAGAAGAGTGCTAAGTGAAAACTTCTTTATGTAGACAGTACATAAAACCCTTAGCCATTCATTTAGAGGTCAGATCTTCTTTTGCTTCAAGATCTTATCAGGCTATTGCCATTTTCTGTTTGTTGCCTGGCAAATATTTCACTGTTCAGTAAACCAGCAGAACCATAGGCTACCACAGTTTCAATAAGATCAGGTGAATGCAGCCCAGTGTGTTTTACAGCCTGGTAATTATAGCCAGATACTCTGGGAAGACTACAGATTAATTTCTCCTCATGCAGAGGAAAACTGAAAAATTAGCTATTGTGCAAAAAATTTGCTTCAACTATTTGCATTTATTTTATCATTGGCTTAGGTGGTGAGGGTTTTGAGCCATGAGCTCTGAGTGACCATGTCTGCCTGTAATCTAGAGATCTGTGCCTTGAAAGACATTGATCTGAGATTGTGGGGAATTTCCAGTAAGAATCTTTAGTTATTTCTTAGAAGAGAGGCTAAACCTCAGGCCTTTCCCTTTCTTTTTAGTCACAAACCAGTCTATTCAATCATTCTTGCTCTCTTTCCTATCCTGTCAGTCTTTACTTTTCTATGCAAAGTACCACAAGTTACAACACCTTCTGCAGTAGGAATGAAACATTCCTTTTCCAAATGTCTTGTAGTATTTGGAAGCCTTGTCTTTGCTTCAGCTGCTGTTGCTGTTCCCACTGGAGGCTCTGGCAGACTTACACCACTGGAATGCAGAGCCCTTATTGAATTGTAGAGTACCATAGAGACTCCTGTCACTGTACCACAGGATGGGGAAGCATGTGAAGCACCATCTCATGTCAGTGGAGGAGCTAAACCCTCATGTGGCCTCCTGGGGAAAGAGTGCCTGACCTGATGGGAAACAAGTGCTGACCTAAGTGTTGTGTAGCTCCTTGGTTCCCTTCTGGCCTCTGAGGCCAAGAGCAGGTCAAATTTCAAATGTCACTCACAACTTAGGGGGTCACTGATGCTGGGGAAGAAGGGACAACCTCCAAGTACAACAGTGTGACTACCGACAGAGTGAGCTACATTATTCTTACAGTTTTGTATTGTCCAACTACCACACACCTACTTGACCTGACTGAGGTGTGCATTCATGTAGGTAGCACAAATACTCATTTTAAATTCTGAGTATCATCCATATCAATATCTTTTCAGGTTTTATTGTCTAAAAGATAACTAGAATCTGTGTTGTTGCAGTAGAGAAATTTGGTTTTGTCTCTTTTTAAAGCATTTTCAATTTCAAAATGCCATGTAACATGGAGTTTTTTATTTAATCAGTGATTGTAAGATGTCTTTGAATGTACTGTTCTTGATAATGTGGCAGTGATTTCACGAGGGAAAGGTGTCATATTGTAGCAGTAGTTGCCTATGGCCATTATATGTGAAAGGTAAAATGTCTGTGAAGCCATGTGGTACTGCTCCTCCTCCCTTCACAAGGAACATAGCTCATCAGTGCTTTCTGGTGAGGCTAGATCTGCAACCTCTTCCCACACTACAGCCAACCCATGCAAACAAAGAGCTGAGCATCAATAATACTCAAAATGCTACTTCTGCTTTGTCTATGGCTTTCAGGCACACTGAGGGCTGCGCTTCAGGCTACATCATTACTTTGAACCTCTTGACCTTGGTGTGCTTTCTGTGCATTCAAAATTTCCAGTGATTATGTATGGGGAACATTATGTGTCCCTTTAGTTGTAACTGTAATTTCTGAGACCTTTTGATTTAGAATAAGTCCAGTCTATTTTTATCCTTTCCCTTGTTCTTTCTCTCCCTGCAGCTCTGATGAATGTGTGCAAGTGCTAGGGCACTCCAAAGCAAAGCAAAAGTCTGGGAATAACCTAGCAGTTCGAGGAAAAAACAATTCAAGTATTTTCAGGGTGACTAATACCATCTCATTAGAAGAAAATTTGTCATTCTCACTGTATTTGTACCTTCTGTGCAGCTGATTTCCCATATTCTTCATGAGAAGCAAAATGGTCACTTTTTTTGTATTCTGCTTGTCTTTTCTGTAGGAGTGAAAATGGAAGAATTTCTCCCACCCGGTGCTAGTCTGAAATGCACAGTTTGTACTTACACTGCAGACTCAGTGATTAACTTTCATCAGCACCTGTTCTCGCATCTTACTCAAGCTGCCTTTAGATGCAATCACTGCCATTTTGGCTTCCAAACTCAGAGGGAGCTACTGCAGCACCAAGAGTTACATGTCTCTGGCAACAAAATTCAGAGAGAAAGTGACATTGAACACTCTCCAAGTGGAAATGAAGAAGGTTTACAGCCAGCAACGGACCTGTTGAGCAGAAATGATGTTCCCCAGAGCCAAAAGACCATGCAGACTAAAGATGCAAGTTCTGATACAGAGCTTGATAAATGTGAAAAAAAGGCTCCACTCTTCCTTCCAAACCAGAGGCCAGAAACCCAGCCTGCCGCAAATAAGCAGAGTTTTTCATATACCAAAATAAAATCGGAACCATCCAGTCCAAGACTTGCTTCGTCGCCAGTTCAGCCTAATATTGGTCCTTCTTTCCCAATGGGACCTTTTCTTTCCCAGTTTGCTTTTCCCCAAGACATCACTGTGGTTCCTCAGGCTTCAGAGATATTAGCCAAAATGTCAGAACTGGTCCATCGAAGGCTGAGGCATGGAAGTAGCAATTATCCACCTGTAATTTACAGTCCTTTGATGCCTAAGGGGGCTACATGTTTTGAATGCAACATAACATTCAATAATTTGGACAACTATCTGGTACACAAAAAGCATTACTGCAGCAGCCGATGGCAGCAGATGGCAAAGTCACCAGATTTTTCCAGTGTTCCAGAAAAAATGCCTGAAGCCGTAAGTCCCAGTAATGGTCAAAGCTCTATAAATATCCTGAATCCAGCTCCTCACACATCAGATCCAGAAAATCAGCTTCTGCAGACATCTTGCTTAAACTCTTCCAATGTTTTAGATTTGATTGGGCCAAACAATAAAAGTCATGAAAAAGACTTTAGTGCACAGCCTAAGAAGCTGTCAGCTGCAAGCAATGGTGATGAGAAGATAAATGGAAAACCTTCTGATGTGAAGAATCCCAATGCTCCTTTAGTAGAAGGGGAGAGTGACCCTAACAAGACCACGTGTGAAGCCTGTAATATTACTTTCAGCAGACATGAGACCTACATGGTCCACAAGCAGTATTACTGTGCCACCCGCCACGATCCCCCGCTGAAGAGATCCGCTTCCAACAAAGTGCCTGCCATGCAGAGAACAATGCGTACTCGGAAGCGAAGGAAGATGTATGAGATGTGCTTACCAGAGCAAGAGCAGAGGCCACCACTAGTTCAACAGCGATTTCTAGAAGTTGCTAATCTTGGCAATCCTTGTACATCTACTCAAGAGTCAACAGAAGGCCTTGGAGAATGTTACCACCCACGATGTGATATCTTTCCAGGAATAGTCTCAAAGCATCTGGAAACATCACTGTCTATTAACAAGTGTGTTCCAGTTTCAAAGTGTGATACTGCCCACTCCACCGTGTCTTGCTTAGAGATGGATGTGCCAATAGATCTCAGTAAAAAATGCTTACCCCCGTCAGAGAGGACGTCCACTTCTCCCAAAAGGCTGCTGGACTACCATGAGTGCACTGTATGCAAGATCAGTTTTAACAAGGTAGAGAACTACCTGGCTCACAAGCAGAATTTTTGTCCTGTCACTGCTCATCAGCGTAGTGACCTGGGACAACTCGACAGTAAGGTGTTTCAAAACCCAGAAAGTGAAAGAAACAGCCCAGATGTCAGTTATGAGAGAAGCATAATCAAATGTGAGAAAAACGGAAACTCGAAACAGTCCTCTCCCAATGGAAACTTATTTTCCACACACTTAGCAACACTTCAAGGGCTGAAAGTCTTTAGTGAAGCAGCCCAGCTTATTGCTACAAAAGAAGAAAACAAACATTTGTTTCTTCCACAATGCCTTTACCCTGGAGCAATAAAGAAAGCTAAAGGAGCAGATCAGCTTTCTCCATATTATGGAATAAAGCCAAGTGATTACATTTCTGGTTCTCTCGTCATTCATAATACTGATTTAGATCAAAGCACAAATACGGAAAGTGAATCTCCTAAAGGCCAGGCGCCTTCGAATGGATGTGCTGTGCAGAAGAAAGAATCTCTTCCACTACTGCCAAAAAACCGAGGCATGGTAATAGTTAATGGGGGACTAAAACAGGAGGAAAGACCTGCTGCTAACCCACAGCAAGAGAACATTTCCCAGAATCCTCCGCATGAAGATGGGCACAAGTCTCCTTCTTGGATCTCTGAGAATCCCTTAGCTACAAACGAAAATGTCTCTCCAGCAATTCCTACAGCAGAGGAACAGTTGTCTAGTATAGCTAAAGGTGTGAATGGCTCTACCCAGGCTCCAACAAGTGGAAAGTATTGCCGACTGTGTGACATCCAGTTCAACAATCTCTCAAACTTTATAACTCATAAGAAGTTTTATTGCTCTTCACATGCAGCAGAACATGTCAAATGAAAAAATTGGTCACCTTTGGTACATGTGTTTAGCATATTGTTCCATACAGTTTAAAGAAAGCTGTTTGAATTACATCTGGACAATCAGGAGATTTCACTATTGCTGAGTTGAAGACTTAAAGGTGTAATTTCATTACAGTCCATTAGTAAAGTGTATTATTGGTGCCATTTTCAAAAATATTAATTTATTTTACCAGCAGTATTCATAGCTGTAGTTATGTTATTTTTTATTTAAAAACTTTATATTAAAGTCATTTGTAATGTTATTGTATAGTTATTGTGTAGCACATATGGTTTGCACTGTATAGTAGATTTTAAAGAAAATAGTCGCAAACAATACAGAAAAGCATTTTAGAAATAGCTTCAAAAGCACTTGTGTATCCTGATTTTTTTTCTTATATGCTGTTGCAGATATATGTATATGCTAAAATATAACTTGCAAAGAAGTTTCAACTATGCTGTAAAGTTCGCCTTAAAATTTCAATTTTTTGAACAATTGGGCTCAGTTTGCACTTTATATTTTAGCACATACAGTACCTTAGTCATTAGGCTTTGCATTTGTATGTAGCAGTATGTTTCTGTCCACTTTCTTAATCTGAAACGTACGTTAAATGAAGATGGCATTTTCTTTCTTGTATAGTACTTGTATTTTCTTTCGCTGATGCATCTCTGTCTCAATTTTTAAACCTTTGCTGTTAAATGCAATACTTTATAAAGAATGAACAAAATTACTGGAAGCAGTATTGTAAGTAATGAGGTCATATCAATCAGTTTTATCTTTTGAAAGGCACAGTCTAAAACAAAACCCTAAACTCAATGCTGCAAGTATGAATCTAATTCATATATAAGATATATTTAAATATAAGAGTAGCAATACTGCAACTGGTGATCACAAAGATAATGTTCTACTTCTGATAGAAATAATTTCTCAACAAATGTTGTTACTATGCATGTATATGGATGGAATAAAATTCCAGATAATTGGAGAAGTTTGGCAGTAATTTCTTTAATTTTTTTTAAATTTTGTTTTTCAAGGTGGATTTAGAGCTCACAAACTGTGAAGAAGCTCTTAGGAACAAGCTAACATTGCCTTCTCTTCAGTAGAAGCAAAATATTCAAAGAGACAATGACTACAAAGCATGCCTCCACTTCCAGGGAGTCCCCACTGACAGGTCACTAGTGCGACTGGGTCTAAGAGTGCCTGGTGAACTTACTTAAAAAGCGAGGGTCTGAAACCAGGAAGGTTGTTCCCTTTACTGGTGCCGAGGAACACATACTTCCCTGGCAGTATCTCCATATGTCAAAATCAGTGGAACAATCTCCTTCCTAATACCTCTGGTATGATTCTTCATGTGCTCAGTGTTCTTATATGAAAAACAAGATCATTCATTTAAGAGAATAGCAGTTTGCTCCACTAATTAAGTATAGAAATATTGCTCAACAATTTATGTTATATTAAAATCTGAACTAATGCAGAATTAGTACTCTTCACTTGCAATTGTTCAGGCTCCTGTACGCTGTTTTCATAAAAAATTGAGATTATAAAAATTACCTATTGATGCCTTTTCATCCCACAAATTTGAAAGAAAAACCATGATCTGAATACATAAACGGTTGTGGTTTAGTTCCTGTATCAGCCAAAGAAACAACTCAGAACAAGCTACATAAAAGGGTGGTATTTCAGCAGAGCAGCTAGTTGTAGTCTAGCATAAGAGCATACAATGCCACTGGCTTTCAGCAACCCCATTTCTGTGTGGTTTGGAACTGAAATTGTTCTCCTTTTTTATTTGTAAGTGTGGCTACATGTTACCCAGTAGCAAAAACAATAAACACTACAAAACTATAGTTATCAATTCTGCTAGTTAGCTGGGCTTTAAATACAGGTGAAGAGTGTTTAAAATCGTACTAATTCTCACTTGCAACAAAGATAGGAGATGTGTACATTCATTTCAGTAGGTCCAAAGTTGGTCCTACAGCAAATACTTTGGATAGTAACATTTGTGAAGGAGAAAAAGCATCACAATCACAGGGAGAATAATACTGGCAAAATGTTAGTGATTATCAATTAAACATTTATTAGCAAATACATCAGGATATCTAAGACTTCACAATATTTGAAATAGATAGTACATTTTGGGCTTTTTGATGGCAAACACTATTTTGAAGCTTATCCATCATGCAATAATGGGTTAAAGAACTAGGTGATTACATCTGGATTGAAATAACCTGATTCTGAAAGATCCACATGCACAGATGAAAACTTTTTAGGTGGAGCTGGTCAGAAGGCCATAAGTTGTGTAAATTACAATTGCAGAGCTCTAGGGGTGTGTTTAGACAGTGAGAAAGTAAAGGAAAATATCAGGGTTAAAACAAATTCCTAGTTGAGAAGCGATGCTGAAAGAGGGAAGCCTTATCACAAACCATTTATGATCCAGAAATGCTGAGGGTTCCTGATATATTCAAGAGGTAAATTAAAGCCTGCCATGCTGCATTATATTCTTCCCACTGGCTAGTCCAATTTCTTTCACACAACAGAATAATTCTGCTAGCACTTTCTCTTTATAAATCACCTATTTGGTTGACTGCTTCCATTTTTACAAGTTCAAAATAAGCACAACCTGTTCATTTGTGGGTGCAGAGTCACTCAATTGTAAACACACTTTATATATTTTAGCCACTTCACAGGAACAGCTGGCAACTCTGACATGTGCTAAACCCCTAAATAATACCATCACACTCTGTGAAAGTAAAACTGTACACAAGCTAGGTGGGTAGCAGATACTAACGTCTGATTTTTTAAATTTATTTTTTAAAAACAGAAAGCATTTTTTAAAAAAGCTGCTCACATAGCTGGGTTCAGAAACCATATTTTCCCATAACTTTATAGACTGTTTTCAATTGTTTCACTTTCTTTATTGCACTCATTTTTTAATTTGGTTGTGTAAAATAAGAACATAAGCACTTTCACCAGCCAGAAATCTCTCCTGTCTCTTAAACCAGTTTGCACAATACTGGCCTAATCCCATCTGGGGGCTTAAAGTACATCTACATTTAAGTCATAAGTATTGTTCACAAAAATAAACTACTTAAACCTTTTTTCTGACCAAGGGGTTGTTTGTGTTCTCTTCAGATTATATCTACATGTTTGACCAAGGTGATAAACTGCCTATCGCTAAAAGCTTCTCTTCCCAAGTTCTTATTATAGGATTTTTGTAGAGTTATTAATTTTTTATCAAATCACCTATGCAAAAGGAGTCCATCCTTAGTCTTTGACACCTGGAATTCAGCAGGAAACAGAGCACCTCAGTTAAATGGTTTGGATCCCTTAATGCCTGTCAGCTGGTGTCAGTAAATAAATCTTTGGGGCTATGGGGTGAACAGCTCAGCAACAGACATTAAAATATTTCCTGGGTTTATGTTACAAAAAATAAAATTGCTCCACATGAAGACTTAATATTTAGACGAACTGGTTCCTGCCTAACTCCCTGTGTACTGATTGCCTGGCAGGTTTTACATTCAACTTTTGGTCTTTTTAAGGAAGATTTCCTTATTCACAAAACATCCCATCCACAGGCAGTGCTCAAAACTAATTTGGCCACATCCCTGTCTGCCTCATTTATTTGTTTTTATCCCAAAATTCAGACTCTGAAAGGCAGTTGGGAGTCCTCATTCATACCACATTCATAACACAATCTTCACAGTTTTCACCGAACAATGGTGATTTTTTTCTTTGTAGAAGAAAAACAGTAAAGCGTATTGCTACAGGCTGATGTTTGTTTGTCTTGAAGTAATAGTAATAACAGTAGGATTCTGGTGACATCTTCTCATTGTTACAAATAATCATAAAACTACATCATAGGTATTTACTGTGCATCCACACTCTTAACTTTCTCAGTCTCTCATTTCCACTAGTTAACTATTGACTATGTTAATTTTCTACACTGTCTGCAGGAATGTAGAAGTCATATCCTAAATATAATAGAGAGTATGAATAAGGTGATTTCTCCCTTGTACAATAAACACTGCACCACTGGCAAATGGAGAAGGAAAAAAACAAAACACCAAACCCTGATGTAGAAATTAAAAAAATGAAATCAATTCCAGCACCACTATCAAGATGATGTGTAGGTGGGATAATTCACTTCACTGAATGTTCATATGTAAGCTATGAACCAGAAGCCACTCTAAAACAGTGGAACTGAGATGGAGCTCTGAGTAGCCTGGAAAACCTGACATAAAGAAAATTCCATGGTGAGTATGATGAAAAAAGGGTGATGTGGGATAATCTGATTGAGGGACAAAGAAGGAAAAAGGAATGTGACGTTTTGTCAATCCTGAGGGTGTAGTATGGGTACACTGATGACTGCAGAAGGCAGCAGTTAGAAGGCATCAGCATTATAAAAATGCTACACAACCCTGGAGGTGTGTTGAGAGAGGCTAAAATACTGATGAGACAACATGCTTGGAAGATCACTCCCAAATTCTAAATAGTGTCAATGCAAAGGTTCTGGATTCTGGTGGTCTCCTTTTCCCCAAGGCTGACAATGGAGAAGAGAGCCACAACTTTTGACCTTCCATGTCACCTTCACAGCTGGAGCATTTGTATTGCCATGAACTGTGCAGGACAGACATCCACAGAACAGATATGTGACCCCATTGTAAATTAGAGTCAAGTCAGATACCCAGGCTTCAGATGTGTGAGCCTGGGAGCCCACCTGGTCCCTTCACTGAGGTCTTCCACAAAGGTCACTGACAGTGCTTCGAATCCAGACCACTTAGAGCAACATCAAAATGAACTAAAATAGTGGTGGCACTTATGTATGGAGTAAAACAGAGCACAGGGAAGGAAGGTGGGTAGGAAATCTGTAGTAACACAACTAAAGCTTCTGCATAATACAGAAGCATGAGATGAATGAACTGTGACTGGAAGTGTGAGACAAGGCTTTTATGCTAGCGTGAACAGAAAATTGTGATTCTGACAATTTCAACTTTTAAATACATGGAGTTTTTTACTACACACACACACACACACACACACACGTATAAAACATTGACAGAGAGATGAGAATGTCCAAAACAGGGAAAAACCTAAACTAGATTAAGAAGGTAGATCAAACACCTCTATAGGGTGATTAGAAAAATCCTTTGTTGTAGAAGTAATAGCCAGACTGTTTAGAAGTAGATCCTTTGTTGTAGAAGTAATAGCCAAACGAACCCAAGAGCGTGCACAGCTGTTCTCATCTTCTCCAGTTGAGCCCTTTTTTTAGGACTTTTATATCTCCCACCACATCTTGAAACTCACTCCTCTCTAAGTGCTAAGCAGCATACCCAGAGACTCAGTCTGCTTGGAAATAGAAATATTTCCTTGTAGGAAATCTCCATGAAAGAATGTATTGGACACACATTGAATGGCACTATTGATAATTTTAATACTCACTGTTGATATAATACCCTAATATCCATCCCCAAAGTTAGGGCTGTGCTCCTCAGTAGTCGAGGTCTAGTCATTTCTTAGGGATGTTGGGAGAATCCCAAGCCTTACACATAGGCAGGGACAGAGGGACGTCAACATTTACTGTTTTTCTCCTCCCATGTGAGTTATTCTGCAAAATAGAGAGAAAGCCATTGGAGCACAGAGAAAGGGACAAGGACATTAAGGGGTAATTATAGGGACGGGATTTGTGGCTTCTGGCCTTGAGATGGCTTCTTGTCTTTTCACATTAAACAGACAATGGGAAAATGGCCTATCAGCAACCAAGGCTTATCTTCAGTGTTAGAAAACTTGACGTGCAGTGTACTTTTGTAAATTATATCAGAAATCCCTTTCTTTTTATGAGAAATGCAGTTTTGAATACATAATTTTTGTATTAGAGAAAAAGAAGTTGGCATGGTTTGCGTAAGTTTTTGCCATACTGAAATCTGTAGTATCACTAAAATACATTCAAAGCTTTCATGCAATTTGTGGAGTTAAAGTAATAATTATATAAAAGATGTTGACACGATTTAACTTATTTGAACTTAACTGTGCTAGAGGGATTCAGTGTCACTTTGTGAAAGCCACTTCAAGAAAAACTTGCTCTGCAAGAACTTTCCTTGTCAATAATATTCTGTGTTTCTTATTCGTGTAACATCAAAATATAATTTATGCCTGTTATGTTAGATTTGATAATGACATTCACAATACGAAAATAATATTCATATAAAGTATTTGGCTTGAAGATAACTGTTAGACCTTCCTGATACAAAACCGCTGTGTTATAGTTGCTGACTGTGTATTAAAGTTAAGTGGTAATATTACTTTGTGCACTTGCTCTAAGTTCATGACAAGCATAATTATTACCAATAACCAGCAAGGTGAAAGTAGGATTCATTCTTAGGTGATAAAAATGCCAGTTTTCTTTCCCAAACAACAAATTCCAAAACTTTCTTATCACCAGATAAGATTAAAACGAAAAAAATGAAATGTTGTACAACTTTGTCCAGTGACACTTATGAACCATTACTCTGAGCTGTGGAAGATCACACTGTGGATGCATCACTGGGGTAGACAAGCACAGTTCAAGAACCTTTTACTGATGTTCAGAACCAGCAGTGAAGTGAGGCGTGTGATGCAGACTCAGATAAAACCAGCTTGTTTCATTACAGTAAATAATTTGAATCAAAAAGCAGCATTTTGAAAACATGAACTATCCTGCTATCTGAATTTCTCTTAGAAACAGAGATGAGTTAAAGTTAGTACTCAGCTGAGTATCAAAACCTCTTCTCTCCACAGGATTACCCACTGCTGCTAACAAATCACCCATAAAAATGCAGGTCAGGCATTCGGAACCTACATCTAATGCTTACAAAACTCCCATTGAAATGAATTATGGAATCGCTCACTCCAGTTGCAGTACCTACAAGCAGATAAAAGAGAATATGTCTTTGTGACCTTTATACAAGTTCTGCTGCATTTATATTTTATACAAACACTTTATTTTGTATGTGCTACCACTGGCTGTGGAGTAGGAACCATTACCTCCTCGAAATTTTAGATGGGAAGAGCTGTGTCCCGCTAAATCCAGTCACAGGATGGCAGACACCTCTGGAAACCACCCAGTCCAACCCCACCCCTGCCCAAGCAGGGTCAGCTATGACACCTTGTTCAAGGATGTGGCCAGTTAGGTTCTATAATATCTCCCAGGACAGAGACTGTACAGCTTTTCTGAGCGACTTATTCCTGTGCCTGGGGTTAGTCCTCTCCAGGAGTGGGACTCTTCCCTTTCCTTTGCTTGGCTCTATGAGATATCTCTTGGTCCATTTCTCCAGCCTGTCCAGACCCTTCTGAATGGGTCAGAAGATGACCTAGCTTGTCAAACTCTCCTCCCAGTTTGTGTCATCTGCAAACTTGTGGAAGGTGAATGATGTGCCAGCATCCAGGTCATTGATGAAGACCATGAGCAGTATTTGCCCCTTTAGAACACTGCTAGTGGCTGATCACTTCATTGTGCTAAATCACAGCTTATCGGCCCAGCAGTTCAGCTAGTTTTGAATCAACTTCCCTGTCCATTTAGCTAGCCCATATTCCATCAAAAGGTCTACAAGGTTGTTAAGAGAGACTGTCAAAAGATGTCCTGAAGTCAAATAAATAGAATTCACTGTTTTCCCCTCTTCACTCCGTTGTAGAAGTCTCTCAGGTCAGGCAGCATTCATCTTCATAAATCTATGCTGAATACTCCCAGTAACCTTGTAGTCTTTTAATTGCTTGGGAATAGTTCTCAGGATTGTTTGCTTATCACCTACCCAAAGATCAAGGTGGAGCTCTGACCTGTAGTTTCCCTGAACCTTCCTTCATGTCTTTTTGAAGATGGTAATGACATTTGCTTTCTCTCAGTACTCAGAAATCTCCCTTGATCACTATGACCTTTCATATGACCTTAAACAAGAATGGACTCACCAGCAGTTCCCTCAGCACTCAGGAGTGCCTCCCTGTAGGTCACATGGACTTAAATATGTCCAGTTTATTTCAGTGTTCTCTGTCCTGACCCTTGCCCACCAGAACAAATAATTTCTTGCTTCAGGGTCCTGTGATTCAGGGGCTTCTAGCAAAGATAGAGGCAAAGAAGGAATTGAGTACCTCTGCTCTGTTCACATCTTCACAAAGTTCATTATGCCTTTGCCTGTTCAGCAGTTGGCACACTTCTTTTTCATAGTCTTTGACGCTGATAGACCTGCAGAAGCCCTGCTTGTTGCCTTTCACAGCCCTCACTTTGTTCAACACAATGGACTGACAATGTGCACTTGCAGCTCTGAAAGCCAAGTGCACACTGGGCTGCATCAAAACAGCTTGGCCAGCACTGGACAAGGGAGGGAATTTTGCCTCTCTGCTCTGCTCTGGTGAGATCCCCCTGGCCACCAAGATGATCAGAGGGATGCAGCACCTTTCCTACAAAGACAGGCTGAAAGACTTGAGGCTGTTCAGATGGGAGAGGAGAAGGCTCCAGGAGGACCTTGTTGAGGTCTTTCAATACTTAAAAAGAGTTAAAAAGAAAGAGACACTTTTTACCAAGGCCTTCAGTGACAGGACAAGGGGTAAAATGAACTGAAAGTGGGTTTAGATTAGATATTAAGAAGAAATTCTTTACTGTGAAGTGAGTGAGGCACTGGGACATGTTGCCCAGGGAAGCTGTGGATGCTCAATCCCTGGAAATGTTCAAGGACAGGTTGGCTGGGTCTTCAAGAAACCTGGTCTAGTGGGAGGAGCCAGTGCCCATGCCAAGAGGATTGAAACTACATGATCTTTAGGGTCCCTTCCAACCCAAACCATTCTATGATTCTATGAACTTCACTGGACCTTGTCCTTAACCTTATGAAAGTGCCTACATTTCATTTTTATTTGGCAGGTCTTCATGCTCTTGGGTATCTTCATGCATCTTCAGACCTTCTGTCTGTACTTTTTCTACCGTGAGTGTGTTGTCAGTTGCAATAATGGAAGTCCAGAAGAGTTTTTCAGGGATCAACAAGACTTTCTGGGCTATCAGTAGCATAACTGAAAGCAGCATCAGGCTTACAGGCTACATGTATAGTAGTTGTTCCAGAGCCTTCAAAATCATTTTGTTTGAAAATAGTGGGTTCCAGAGCCAAAGTCTGTAATTACCTGGAAGGTCTGTAATAGCCTGTCTCCCACTAAGCTGTCAAGCTCATTTCCACTTTTCCTCCTCTAATATTCTTGGTAACACCATCTTTTTCTCCACATTTTTCCTTTCCCTCTTTCCCCCCAGTTCCAGTTTCAGCTTGGACAAAAATATGCGCATAAGAAAAATACAAAATAATTTGCAGTGAGGTGAAAAAACTTTCAGATCTTAACACTGCTAAACTTGGAAAAGTTTTAATTTAGATTCAGACTGGGACCTCTGTCTATCTTTGCCATCCTATCCCAAGCCCCATCTGGCAAAACACAGTTCTTTTGGGCAGAAGGGCAATTTTGGCTCAGTGAGGATGAAGTGATTTTTCTCCGAGTGTTGGATTTGTTGATTTTCATTCAGACCCTAATCAATGACTTAGTTTGCTTTGTTTTTTCTATCACTTTTTAATCACAAAAGAAATTGATTTTTAACATATATAAATTTAGCCTGGACAGTTGTTTCAGAGTTGTGGTCACCTATTAGGAATGCAGTGAAAACAAAAACAGCTTAGCACCACATGAATCACCAGGAATACACTGAAGATCTGTCCATTCATATTTATATTACAAATGAATCAATATAGATCTAGTAATTTTTCACTGAAAATAGATGCAATAAGTAGTCATGCTGTTTTTCATTTAGCATTAATCGGACTAGATTCTCCTTTCAGTTTCACCAGAACAAAGTAAGTAATTTATTCTAAATTGCAGCTGGAGTTACTCCACATTTTTTTCTAATGCCACAAAGAGCAGAATACATGGCAGAAACTGCTGTTAGCTTGACTAATTCATCCTCATATTATCATCTTCATAAGAACTAATTTACTAAAATAATTTTAATACAATGAAAGAGCTTGCTTTTACAGGCATTTTGGGTCAAATTCAGCAATCATTGTATAACTATCTAGTTTTAGAGTAAATAACCTGCAACGTGTTGAAAGGCAAATTACTTATAGAATTGCTACAATTAAAGGAGTCACATCATTCTCTGGTTCCTTTCTTCTCTGAAATATATATGACAGCTGAAATGTCATCTAGACAACAGTTCATGACTTCTACCATGGGGATAATTTTGTTGAGTTTAAAAAGAGCATAACTAGTGTTTGAACTACATAAGATTTAATTTTTCTTTGGAATACTGTAGGGTTATTTACAGCAAGAAGACGTTGTATGCCACTGGGACTTGACACCTTATAGAACTCTTAATGGTGCAGCTTAAGAATTCACTTCTTTGGGAAGCAAGGTGCATCTACAGAAACTTATCTCAGTGTCTGCTCGGGAATGATTCCCCAGCTGGTGAAGTCCTCTCCATCGAATAGCCAGATAAGAAGAAATCAGACATCGAAACTTCAACACAGTCTGTGATTCCAACAGCTTAAATTCCCCTGAGACCATATAAGATGTGCCCCTTCACATCTTCTCTGACAACAACTTCAAAATCCAGCTCCAGAGACAGTAAAGGCTTCCTCAAGTTCCAAGACCATTGCCTTCCCAATCTGAAGGGTGCATGAACCAATTTTTATACATCCATAGCTGTGTTTTTCTCAGCAAAAATTGTGCTTTAGGAAAGTATGGAACTGCTTTTAATTTACTGGGCATATGAACACTCATGTACAATTTTATTCATCTGCTGGTCTCCAGTTCTCTGGAGGCACTATTGGAAACATTTTCTTTCCTCAGAGCTATATTAAGTATTGTTTTAATTTATTTTCAAAGAATCAGTGATACTTCTCAAGAAGCAAAAGTGAGATGGGACACTTATCTGGTCTCTGTTTAGAAGAAGACCTGAGAAGTAATGCACAGTTTGAAAACTTCTAGATGATGTCCATGTAACTTGTGGGAACTCACAAGAAATATGTTTTCTTCCTGCACTACTCTAAAAGTATCAAAGATTTCTAAGATCCATTCAGTGCCCCTCAATTGCAGTTCATTTGGGAAATTCAAGTCCAGATTCAGTAGGGCAGTCTAGCTACATGATGTGATGTGCTGTGCAGGTGTAGATATAGGACATAGAAAATAGAGAAGCTTGGCTTTAGGGGATACAATCACTGACACACCAATGAGATCTCACTGGTTCAGCCATGAGCAGTTCATATCCTGAGCAGTGGACATGTTTAAAAAAAGAATATTCCTCAGATTTAAAGTATGTGAATGCAGAGTATTGTTATTTTCCAAATTTAGTGGTAGTGAATGTTCTCTCCCTGAACAAATAATTTAGTTTAAACATGAAGTGAAAAAGTTATTTATCTTTGGTGAAGGATATTTTGGTTTTATTTCAGTGGAGAGTAAATACTATATTATTATAGGATTATTATAGTATTATATATATAATATTATAATATTATAGTATTATTATATTATTATAAAAAAACCAAGACACAAACTTCAAACATATCCAGATGACAATTCTATCTTCTATGTAACAATTTTCAGAAGGCTGAAATATTTTCAATACAAGAAGCACAATTTTGCCATACTGCCATGCAGATCCAGATGTCTGTTTAGCCATTTGGATAACAAGAGGTCAATTTGATCAAGCCATTGTGGCTGACAAATGTAATGATATACCTGCATTGTAAGTGTTTATTATGTTTGGCAGGTGCTTATGTAGTGGTCAGACAAAGTGAAGCTCAGCATAGAGCAGAATATATATTTTATTGTTAGGGTTCAGGAAAAGGCTTACATTAGAATTGCTTGCATGCGATTGCCTGAAAAAAACCAGTACATCCTTGTAGAGGAAAAATGAAAAGCCTTACTTACCAAGATTGGCTGTCTGTCAATAGCTCATCCCCTAAACTTTTCCTAACAACAGTCTGAATGCCAGCTGGCATCTTGAGAAGTATAAAAGAGCTGTGAAGAAGGCAGTGAGAAGTGTCTTGAATTTGAAAGTGAATTTCACTTTACAAAACTCTGGAATTTTTTTTGTTGTTTTTAGACCTTTGAATGTTTTGCAGTGGAAGTTTTTGTGTAATAGTGGTGTTCAGTCTGAACATTTCCTAGACCTGAGCTGCAGATTACTTTTTCTGACTTTCCCCTGAGGAAAGGAAGCTGGTCCTGCACTAGTAAGTGCAGGAACAACTTTTCTGACAAACACAAAGCAGCCTGTCTCCTTCTTAACATAAAATAGATTTCTGAGTTTGAATGGTATTTGTTTCCTTAGCCGGTTATTTATAAAATAAAACAAGCAGAAAGTGTTCAGAGAACAATTTTGAGCAGTTTCAATTCAGGTGATTCAAGAATGTTGAGAAATTAAAGCAAATTGTTTGAAAGAATCAGTCAAAGACTACTCAAAGTTCTTTTCTCAGCTCTCAGCTTTCCTTGACCATAGCTATTTCATGAGTACTTTGTGTAAAACCTCATATGTATATATATATATATATATATATATATACACAATACAAATACATATATATGTGCATATATTAAGTCTAAATATTCTAGACATGTATTTTAGCTCTGTAAGTCTGATTCATTAGCTAATGGGTAACAAAATATATGAAACACCATATTTGTATCAGGAAAATCTCATACATATCTGGAAAACAACTGGGATCTGAACCATATGTGACAAAGTGTGTTCTGTAGGTCATCTACCCAGGAGAAACAATGATGAATGCTTTGAAGTTTGTTGTACTTTTATGTCCAGAAGTTGTACCAGAATTTTGGTCTTTTATTTCACAAAGCCAATTTCACTTCACATTTTTAATAGTTGGTATTGACCTAAATTCCTCTTTACAGAGAAACCTTTTTATAGTATTTAAAAAATGTCAGAATATGATGAAGAAGGTGTTCATATCCTCCATGGTGCCTATGTCTAACATGATGCATAGGGCATGCTCATCTAGACTGTCTGTCTCCATCAGAGTTTTAGTAAATTCCATAAATAATTTTTACTTGCCACGCTCCCTTTCTCATCCAGTGGCATCATCCCTCATCAGCCATTAAAAACTGCCACTGGAATTTGTGCTCCTCTCAGAGCACTGTTAGGACCTTTTCTTGGAAACAGCTCAGGAAACCATGACTATTTCTTAGATCTGGTAATACCAGGAAAATGTGTAATAAAAATAAGAATGTAAATTATTCCTATGATGTGTCGTAGTGCAGACCATACTGATTATCTGTTTTGCAGAGTGCCTCGAAGATTGGTATAGTTACTGGCTAATGCTTCTAATCTCTGTGGGTCATATGGGAATAGAGGGTTAATACTTTATTCTTTACAAATTGTCATGTAGATATTTTATTTTTAAAGTAAATGACAAAAAAGAAAAATAAATAAAAACCCCACGTTGTACATTGTGATTTGATCAAAAGGCCTATCAATCAGGTAATTTAGTTTCCAGTTAAAAGATAAACTATTACTGATAAATTTGCAATTTTTCCCTCATTCTTTAATCTAACTTCTATATTTTGTGAATGACATTGGACATACATAGTTACCAAAAAATGAATATTTTGGTTATGTATATAGATTCTTCAGATTGCCCGCATTAATGACTCTTAACCTTTAAACTGATTTATAAACATGTAAGAATAAAATGTCAGCATTCATTTGTCATCTTGCAGTAAACTGTCAGCACTCGTTTCTCAGCTAAAATAGAATATCCTTCTAAGAATTTACATTAGGCTTTGTAATCAAACTAGATTAACACCAGTGCAGCTCAGCATGAAAACTTGATATCAAGCATACACACTTCATTAATACCTTAATGTGCATTCCAGGCTACATCTCGTCATGATCTAGTGAATTCACTAGGACTTGCTGCTGAAAAATGTGACCAATTCATGCAGTCCCTTTGTCTAACACATCAGTATAATACTGTACTGTCCTTAAAAGGCAAGGGACGAAGTTTTAAAGGATAAATACTGAACATTGGCAAGCAATGGTGTACATTCATGAAAAGGGAGAGAGAAAACTTCAATGAATGGATCTTGGTGGTGGTTCTTCTGTGGACCAAAAGATGAGCAATAACATAGTTTAATTACTGGTTGAAAGGGGACATTCCCCAGGGAAGTTTATCATATGATCCATTCAACTGGAAGGCAATCAGATTCCTGCAAGTGTTCTGATAATCAGTTAAGTTGAGTGTCTCCTATTTTAGATGTTTTCCATTTCCTGTAACAGAGCTGGAATGCTTACTGAAGTGGTGGAAAGAGCAGCCCACTCCCACCACATTAAAAGGAAAACCAGTGTGAAAACACCCTATGTTGAATTATTTTTGTCTTTCTTGGATACAACAGAAGGATCAAAAACAGTGTCTCACTGTTTTCATTGGTGAGACCCCATATTTCTGAACAAAATATGAAGCTGGGGAAATCATGGAGAAGGATCTAAGCACCAGACTGAAGTGGATGGTAACAGTTTTGCTAAGCAGTGTATGTTCCTGAAGGTGAGGAGCAGTGTTTCCCAGGTGATGTTTCCCCACAGTTCACTTCCAGTCATCCTCTGCAACAGAAGCTATGGTGCAATGCAGAAGAATCAGCAAAGTAGGCATTAAAAGAGGCCTGTGAATGTTTTCTGCTGAGATTTGTCTGAGAATCTGTAGCAGAATGCTCTGCCTGGAGTGGGGGTAAAACAACTTGAATAGTATCCTGTTTGCCAAGCTACCAGTGGTGAATAGAGAAGAGATTATCATGATCTTTTGGTGTTGAAGAATCGATGAATCAATCACTTATCAATTGCAAAGTTAATCAATCCGAGGAAGAGCAATATGCCTGATAAAATACCTGATAAAGGAACCAATAAGTGATACTAATGATAAATTAAGGATGCTGATCTGACACAGCTGGCTTGGAGACATATGAATGACAGTGTCTATGAAAGCCCAGTCCCAGGTTCTAACTTCCGCCATATCCCTTCTTGGAGTGTGTTTGTAGATATCTGTCTTGAGTGGGGATGCCCCTGAAGGGTACTTCTTGGTGCAGAGCAAAAGAGATTTGCCCACATATGGATATGGGATGAGCAACAGCATTCTCTACTAGTTTTTGCTAGTTTTAATAGAGTTGCTTCAATATTGCTTCAAAAATTGTTCAGTATACTATACTAGTAGTTATAGCTGCATATACTGTGCAAGAAATAATTCTAAGTTTTTTTAGTCTAATAATTTTCCTAGTGAATCCTTTATTTTTATATAAAAATGTTTAGTTTGTCATCCTTTATTCTATAGAACAAGGTTGTATAAAGATCCAATTACACCTCTACGATCCTTTAAGGCATAAACTGCCGGCAAAGTCTGGGGCTACAACTGGAGCCAGCCACGCCCAGATTCCTCTCGGAGGAACTTGGAAAAGAAAGCGGGGGGGTACCTTTCTGTACTTCGTGACTCAGTAGGAGGGCTTCTCTAATAAAGTTTGCCTGAAGCTTCCCCTCTGTCCGCGACCTTTCCCGTCCGGGCCGGCTCCCGCGGTGGATGCGCGGATGTTTCCCGCCGGGAGCCGGCGGGACCCAGCGCCGGCGCGGCTGTCCCGGGCTCAGCCCTCGGCCTGGAGCGATCCCCCCAGCTGCGTCCTGCCCTGCTCTCGGGGAGAAGGCATCTCGCAGCAAAAATGAGGGGAGAACGTGCCTCAATCAATGTCTTAAAGTAGAAGTGTAAATGTTATGCTGAAGCAGTGCACTTAAATTTGTATCTTCAACAGCTACAGTGGCAGTCTGTACCAGGAAAGACTGGATATTTAAAGCCTTAACAGCTTTTGTTTCAAGCTATCCAGGGTATTGTAAATACATTTAATAATATTTTATAGTGTTTACTGTGTTTTCGTGGGTATGTAGTGTTTGCTTACTCAGAAACTGTATAGAATTCGCTGTTTGAAGGGGATGAGGAGTTGTTAACATTTATTTATCAGTATTGTATATACCACCATTCCTGATTTTTAACTCTGTAATGCTTTCCCAAAAGTCAGAAAAGAAATCTGACTAATAAATGAACATGAATTTTTGTTGTGGGAAAGGTCTACAAAGCAAAGTATAAAATTATCTCAGTTTCCCTACCATGTAGCGCAAATGTTTCCAAGTATTTAGTCTCAAGTGTATTTGGCATGTTTTACATACTGACTTTTACATCACCCAGACCTTCACCCCTGTGGTGAAATTCAGGATATTTTTCTCTAATGCTTCCATTGGTAAGAAGTCTAGCTGCTGCCAGCCTTGAGGTATCCACAGATCTTTATCAGGGTCAGGTAACTGGGCTTTACAATGCACCTGGACATCCTGGATCTTTACTCAGTCAAAAGAAAGAGCACTGCCTCCTTCATGGCCAGTGCTGAGGCACACAGATTTTTATTTGTCTTTCAGCCAAAACCAGGGCTGACCAGAACTGTTTGGTTATTTTTAAGAAAGTTAACATTTTCTTTAGACAATTACACTGATTTTTTAATCAATCAGTATAAACACTGTTGTTGCGGCAGTTATAAGTATTCATGCTACTTTCTCTTCAGTGCCTATCATGACCCTGTTCCAGCAATTTTGCTAAAAAAAAGTAGTATTTTGTAGGGTTTTCATATTCTGATGTTAGGTTTCACATTTGCTCAGAGAAACGAACTTCTGATCCTGGACTTCCCTCTTCTGGCAGTTCAGTGTATTCTTCAGACTTATGTGACTCAAATGCCATGTGACTTGGGCAGTCAAACATAACTAAACAGTGTAACCCAAATGATGAATATTGAAAACTCCATCGTTTTCTTCTCATAAGTGAGAAAACTCATTTCAAATTTGGTGAACAAATAAAGTAATACTAATAAATATGACATATTTCTGCATACAGATATTCCTCTTCATCATTTATTGATTCAGTATTGATAGACCATATTGGTAAAGGTAGCTCTCCAGAACATATTTGCTATATTCACGGATCATTTTATTAGAGAAAAATATTCTCCACAATTAGCTGAATCCCCCTCACTCCTAATGTAGCACTCCTGACCATGGGCAGATTAGTGTGAAATTTAATTTGTGCTAATCTGTCCAAGACCGAGGAAGCACAAAATATATTTTATGTGGTGTTTATTCACTTTACCATATGTAGATAAATGCATGAGTGACAAATCATGCAGCTTCAGGTTTACTGGAGTGAAAATCTATAGTGCCATTAGGCCTGGATTTCATTACTTCATTTTTGTTGCCATGGGAAAGCAAGGACTGGGCTCATATTCTCAAGCAAATACATAAATGAAAACCTGTAAAGTTTAAATATAGGTTTAGACATATCAATTTATATCTACAGAGTAGATATAAGTTTTCTGCTGCTTTCAAATGGGTTATGTAGAAAGGATTTCTTTTTTTTTTTTTCCTTTGTATAATATTGACAATATTTTAGATAGATTAGTAGGTCTCTTTGGAGGAAAACTATGAAAAGCTGCGGGTTTCATGATGGAAAGTAAGAGTAATTTGCTGCATGAACACGTGAAAACAGCTCCTCTGTTTTTGACTGCAGTAGAAGTGCTGCAGGCTTTGCAGGCTCAGTTCTGATCAGTTTTATCGTGATAAAACCAGATGTGTGAGTGATCCTGCTGGTGCACCCACTACAGTGTCTCCAAAGAGAGCTGCAAAAAAGCTGTTACTATTCAGACATTGCAAAGCTCTCGCAATAATTCTCACGTGGTTTGAAATTAGATGCTGTGTATCCCCTCAAAAGTGAGAAGAATGATAAATTATGACACAGTTTGACAGTTATTTTTAAACAATGTTTGGGATCATGTTTGCTGTAAAAGCAAGGGCCATCGAGTAACTGTTTGGCAGTTACTTTTTTTTTTTTTTTTTTAATGAATTATTCTCTGTGATTTATATTTATGGCCAAAATGGAATTTAGTGTCTTTCCATTAGAGCCTGGCAGGGTTCAGCTCATGTTTTGCTATACATGGACAACTCTGTCACTAATTTACTGATGCAATACAGGAAAGCAAGGCAAGGGTTGTGGGATCTGCAAGTGGCAGAGATACACAGGGTGGATAAACAGGTGCCCAGTATTTCTGTAAATTTGGGTGAATTTCTTAAGGATTGTGTCCAAATTGGACAACCAGTATATTGTGAGAATTTACCCATTGTGTGATTTTCAATCTGCTGTGGAAGTGCTTGCAAAAGGCTGCACTGGGAAGTCCCACAAGGACTTTACGTTGCATAAGTGATTCAGTCCGATCTATATGAACTTCCTGACAGACAGAAGCAAAAATCCTTATTTTTTGCAACTAGCTAAAAGCAGAGCTAAAACATCTTCAGATTTGTGTGTACTTTAACTGCTGGCTTGTGGGGCAATTTCAACAGCATAACTGCAGTTTGCATTTGGTCTTTTATAAAGGCAGATTTTGATGGGGTTTATGCAGCAAATGTTCTCCCCTCCTATTTGCTGCTCTCCTTTATGATTCCCAGTGCCCACGTGTGCCTGTTAATCACACATAGCTGATATTCAGGTGGCCAAGCCATGTGTTGGCAGACTGCAGCTGGATCCTGTTTCATTTTTGTAACCAAACATAAACAATGCACTTCGAAAACCTTTGCTGCTATGGCTCAGCAGTTGAGCTAAATTATTAAAGGGCTGGTCACTGGAGGAAAATAAAGCATTTTGTAAAACATCCATACAGTTCAAAAGAAAATATGTGTATTTTGCCATTGGAGAGAACCCTTGTACTTAATAGTCATTATTATATACTATTTATTGTTCATATAAAACTCCAGAGTTGTGGCAGATTTTTATAACAGGTCTGTACCTCTTACAGTGCTAGCCAGCCAAGTCTGTCATGAACCTCTCCAACTCAAATATTCATTTGAATTTCAAACATGTTGAAAACAAGCATTTTGATATCTCAAATCCAATCTGTTTGAAAGCCAATAGACTTCAGGTTTGATTCAGCATTAAATATGCCTTTGCCTTCCCTGCTGAGGTCCCTGATACTTCCCTGCTGCCCTGATACCTCCCTGCTGCCCTGATACCTCCTCCTCCTTTATGGACTGAGTTTTATTTCCATGGTGCAATCCCTTTAGAGGGTAAAAGCCAAGATTTAGTAGGAAATTTCTGTGTTTATCTTAGCAAAGGTTTTTTCCATCAAGGGAGAGATGTGACCAATGCACCTCTAACCTGAAGAAGTCAGCTTAATAACTGAAAAATATAAAACTAGGCATTATGCAACTGTGTTTTCCCTTTGGATCTTCCTAAAGCCAGTCACGCCCAACCTGTGGATTATATCAGACTATTCTCTAGTTATCCAAAAATCCTCCTTGCCTCCTTATCTCATTCAGGTACTCTTGGAAAAAAATCTGGCATGCCAGGCCAGCAAGCAGCAAAGAAAGCATTGCAAGTACTTCTTCCTCTTTGGGATGTATTTCCTGACAGTGTTGCTATTGACCTAGCTCAAGAGAATAGTGAGGGATATGCACTCACCCATTTGTATTCAAGCATTTGTGCACACTCAAGCATTTGTATTTAATAATATTGTTAAAAGCAACTAGTCTTTCCCAGCTAGTTCTGCCACTAAAAAAAATCAAGCCATTCTTAGAAGTGTTCGCAGATGTTGGCTGGCTTCTAAAGTAGATGTTAACTGCTTCCACTTACCTTGGTTGCTAATACTCAACATTATTTTAGCTCCAGAAATTTGAGCAATACTTTTGACAGTGGAAGAGACTCAAATGTATTTTTGGAACATTTGGGAAAGGACAATGAACATTCAAGTGAAAGAGGAAGTTCCTAAACTGCCTTACTCAAAAAGGCACAAGGGAAGTTCAAAGGAGAAATGCAAGTATCATCTCCTCATGGATTTTTGACAACATTAAATTCTGGACAAAGCTCAGCAGCAGTTGAACCACAATATTCTGGTCACTCTCCTGTTACACTGGTTAAAGTGATAAAAATGTAGACTAGATCAGATTGTTCCCTCTCTGCAAGTAATTTAGCTATCAGGATGCTGATAAAAGCTCTCAGTGAAAATATCTTCAGTTACATTTAGGACTATCTTATTCTTCACCTCTCAAAAAAATTTTAACCTCTTCCTAAAGTTCATTCAGGAATTGGGCCCTAAAATTATTTACAATAACTCACTCCCTGTGTGTGAAATTTGAAATTATAGCTCAAATCACTTTCTTACTCCCCTACACAGAAAATAGAGGATACTCATGCTTACACCTTACAGACCCACTCACAGTTGCAGCTGGCATTATAGATTATAGATTATTATCTGTGCCTTTTTACAAGGTCATCCATTCCTTTCTTGTTGCTTTATGAGTTTTTCTGCTCTTGTCATTTTAAGTGGTATCATGTCTATCGATCATCATCTTCATGTCTTCAGTTTTCATGTCAGTCGCTTGCTGTCTCAAATTGAAGCTTTAAAAATTTTTATCCTGAACCAGCATTGTAGCTGGAATCACACCTAACCTTTTACAACTGCCATAATGTCCTTCACATGATTATTGTAACTATAGTACCTCTGATAGGATCTGGAAAGCAAAGTAGAGACTGTAGTCAAGAGTGACTTTTCTTCTGCCATTGGAAAATATTTTTATATTCCCAGGAAATATTATCATCAAGGGAATTTATATCCCTCAAAAATACAATAAAAACTGAAACCTGTCTGCTGATTGTTTCTATCCTTTTCAAAAACTATAGATTTCCTGATGAAACATTTTGATATAGATTCTGGGCTCTGGCACTAGCCAAGCATAAGGCTTAGTCTCCAGGTTGAAGTTTCACTTCTGGTGACAAATCATACAAAATGTAAAAGTCAATGTGGGTAGGTCAAAGTTTATATGACAAACATAGACTACGGTGGCC
>VZUI01041738.1:0-20000 GCA_013401135.1 Cettia cetti
GGGGGGATGTGATGGGGAAAGGCCACCACCGCCAGACACAACAATCTCATGATCTGGGATACAGAGGCACCGTCACCCCAGGACAAGCTGCATGGGCTTCAGAAGCACAAGTTAAAATAGCGCTGCTGATGGTTTTAATTTGCTCAGTACTGTGGGAGAATCTGACTTGGAGTTTAGACCTGAAGAACTTTCAAGAGAGAGCCTACAGGTGAAGGGATGGATCCTGCTCCCCTCTGAGTTGTAATTCTTGCAACATGAAAGCTCTGGAGGTACTCCAGGTTAACTTGACTGAAAATACGTCTGGAATCAGGCCCTGTGGTGCCTGAGTTACCTCAGACTGTTATTAATTTGAAGAGAGAAAATGAATTCTTGTTAAGGGCAAATAAACAGTCATTATTAATAATAATTAGAGAGGTAAGAGATTAGTTTTGATATATTGGCTTAATTTGGTAAGTAGATCCATAAAACCCAAATTAATAATTTTACAAACTAGTAAACATTTTCTGTACTTTAATATTAATTGTGTTAAAATATTTCCTTTAAACTGTGGTTGCTCCCATTGCAGCAGCTACCCTAGAGTTGAGTGACTCTGCTGGAGTGTCAGGCTCAGGCTGTGTGTGCCCATCTGGGTCTATTTCCTGTCATTAAAGCACATCTCTTAAGCACCAATGGAATTGTTCATTCATGGCTAAAAGGGAGTGGTCATGCCCTCACCACCATCCCTTCCAGAAGGATCTCACCCCTGCCCTGCTTTCCCAGCTAATCACCCTAATACTCCTCTGGAGCTTTGGCGACATCACAGCACAGGGGTGCCATCCAAATGATTGTTTGACACAAGCTAAGTGGAAAAAGCACCAGTATCAAATATCACCAGAAGCCATCCACTAATGTCTCAGGATTATTGTGTTCTTCAGAGTCAGAAGGATTGTATGTAATTTTACATGTAATGTTCTTTGAACATATGGCTCATAACATAAAATCCTTTCATTTTAATTGACACAATAGGCTGGAATGGCTTTTTTTCCTTTGCCAAAGTACTTGTTTTGGTCTGTATCACCTGTAATGTGCATTCTGGAAAGCTCCTAACTAGGTATTTGGATGCTGGAATGCAAAAGATTGCTATTTTTGAGACCATGAGACCACCTAGTGGGTCAATTATGTGCATTTTAAAAGTTCATTTATATGTACTAAGATCATAATAATGCCAGTGTTTCATCAGACCAGCCTTCATCACATTCTAGTAATAAATATCTTAAAATAAATCTCTTAAAAATATATCTTTTAACATAAAACAGAGGAGCATATGAATATCTGTTTTGTGACCCTCAAGTTGCTCTAACTGAAAGTTTAAAGGACACTGGGCAAAGCGTTTTTCTCCCAACAGTGGAAAAAATGATCTTTTCCTTCAGTTGTTTTTAAGAATCCACTAGAGGCTTGAAAGTGAAATATATTTTTTTATCTATTCCCCTTTTCTTTCTTCATGGACACATATTGCTTTGCCATTGTAAGACTGCTTATGAGCACTCGTCTGCCTGGCATTGTTTTATTTTTTCTTTTTTAGGAATACCACTTCTGTGTATTTGTTTAGGAGAAAATGCACATATATAGAATTATGGGGGTTTTCACACATATCACAGAGAAATAAAAACTTTCTTCTGACAGCTATGTAGCAGCCCTTGTGCTCTACACCCCATCCAGATTTCACATCGAACAGTTTTACATCTCTGTACCTGCCTTCAGTTGAAGTAACCTTTATTAAGCATAGTCAGAAACACCTTTTCCTCTCAGCCCTGTGTTCATTCTGATTCATATTCTTTTCTCTTTTGCAGATAAAATTCAGAATAATAATAATAATAATAGTAAAAGTAATAATAATATTTCATCTGACAGAAGTATTATGTTTTGATTTTTTTGTGTGTCTGTTTCAGAACCACGGCATGGAGGAATTTACTTTAGATTCCCTTTCATTAAAGTTTAATCACAAAGGCATATACAGAGTTAGGTGAATGCCTGCCTGACTTGTCTGAAATATAGGTTAATTAAGCAAGCTAAATATACTTTACAGAACAGAACAATAGAGCCAAGCGTTCTGCAATTGAATTCAGAAGATTCTAAGACAAAAGTGATCATCCCAGCATTTGGAGCGAGTTTCCCCAGCCTGCTCGAACTTTATACAACAGCATAGACTAGCGGCAGGAGGAAAGATTGTAACCAGGTGCCCTTCCAGAGTGTCTGCGCGGTGAAGGATCCCTCAGACCCGAGCTCCAGCCGCAGCCCGGCAACCTGGAAACCTTAAACAGCTCCCTTAGGGTTTTATAAAATCCCAGTGTAAGTGGTAACTACCTCCATTATCTACCGCGACTTGCTGTTAACTAGGTTAAAAAAAAAGATATCTCAGTTTGTGAATAATTAATGTGGCCACTCTTACAGAAACTCAAATTAAAAAGCATATAGTGGCACTTCCTCCCCTTTTGTTTGATTATGGAGCAGTTAAGCAGTTATCTTCAACATATTCTTTCTTTTTTTTTTTTTTTTTTTTTTTTTTTTTTGACAATTTGGTGTTTTCCTGACTATATTGGTGTAGCTGTT
Organism: Cettia cetti; assembly: GCA_013401135.1. Taxonomy (NCBI): domain Eukaryota; kingdom Metazoa; phylum Chordata; class Aves; order Passeriformes; family Sylviidae; genus Cettia; species Cettia cetti. The sequence goes on from VZUI01041738.1 coordinate 2,590, forward strand.
GCTTTGTGGGATGTGAGCTATTATGTGGGGAGCTGACAGTAAACATTTTATTCCTTAGTTCAGTTGAATTTCATTTACCTCCACTCATTTTCATTTCTTAGTGGGTTCATTTTGTCAGTGCCCTCAAACCCCCAGGATAAGCAGATGAACAAAGGGGACATTTGCCTGGTGGGAATGGGACTGGCTGCTTCTCCTCCAGCACAGGAGGATTATGCTATTTACCTGTATTTCATTCAGTGGATTTTCTTTTAAATATCTGCCTAAGAACAAACTGCAGGCCAGCAAAGAAACAAAACTCCCACTGATTTCAAGAGGGGGCTTGCTCAGTCCCTGAACACAGTATTTGGCCACAGAAGCTATAACAAAAGCTTTCTTATCCCTAGTGCAGGAGATTCCACTCAGATTCCCCCTGGAAATAAAGCCAGACCACATGTAGGAGCGAGTCTCCTTAGCACCTTGTTTTGCAAAAGTCCACATTCTGAACTTAGGCATTCTGCTTCCCCAGTCCTGTCTACCTTTTACATTCACACTTGCACAGAATGGATGTAAGATGTGAAGGAAAACTGACAGTCATTTTCCACGTCTTTTCTGCTGTTACCGATGACTAAATGAGGTGTAAAACAATGAAAAACCTCAGTGTCAGAAAAGACCAACTTGTCAGCCTAGGACAGGTTCTGAGTAAATCTGCTGGACTTTTCTCCTGCTCATTAGGTAAACCAGTTTCACACAAAGGCCTGATGTTGTTACCTGATCCACCTCTGGACTTCAGAAGAATTAATTTGTTCTGGCCATTAGTAAAATGTTCCGTGTCCTTAGTCTGGCCTGAACGAAGTGATGTCCCTTGTGTGCAGGGAGCTGAAAGGACACTGCATATGTGACACGGGGCACAGCTGAGCTCTGCTGGCCCTGGGAATGGCCAGTCATGTTGCTGGAACTGGGAGTGAATGGCTGGTACAGGTAAATGTTTTTACAGCTCTAAACTGTCTCTAGGTTTAACAGCTTGGGCTCTGTCTGGTGCAGTTCAGCAAGCGTTTCATTGGTTTCATTTTGGTTGGGGTTTTTCCTGCTAATAGGAGTAGAAGCTGACTTCTTTAACTCAAAGGATTGTAAATGATTAGTGATAAATTAGGATCAATTTTTACAGATTTGCTCTGAATTAAAACAATGGGGAATCTGGCCCAGAAGGTGGGTGGCTGGTCCTGCTATGGTGTTGGTCTCGGCCTTTCTAAGCTGTGAGGTCAAGACATTAAATTTTGGTCTCTATGTTACCAGGCTGTGCCAAAACAGGCAGTGGTGTCTGCAGTCAGGCAGAGGGAAAAGCTGTATTTGCAAAGAGAACAAACAGGGAGCCTCTAAAATCTGAGTCACTCAGCAGGTCTGCAGGAGGTTTATGGAATCCTACAGCTGAGCTGGTGATTTTACTCTGGGAGTGGCCAAGCAGTGCCACTCTGCAAACTCAAACACTCAAAGCTCTGGGAGACTGAAAGCTCCATGGCTCGCACAGCCCAGATTGCAGAGAAAAGGAGAGGCTGGAGTGGCTCTGGGGTGGCTCATGTTGAGGGTTCTCCCCACAATGGGCAGGAGACACCCATTAGCTGATATCTGCCCGGCTTCTCTGCCAGTTCATGGGGGTAGCATTAGCCTAAATACCCCTTTTGAACAGTCTAGAAGCTGCATGTGACAAAAGAGGCCATCCCTGCTCCCTCCTCACTATTCAGAGTGTCACAACAAGTTTGAGATCTTTTCTCATAATTTGCTTTTCTGTTTGAGATGTGCTCTGTAAATGTTGTTTGCAGATCATAAATTTATGGTAAAGAATTTATTTTAAATAAATATGAGTTCTGTAGTTACATGGTCAAATACATTTATGGGGGCATAGTATTCTTCCCTCCGAAAAGCTGATCACAATTTGAAAGGTTACTCAAAAAAAAAAAAAAAAAAGAAAAAAAAAGGAACCTTCTGAATTACAAAGAGAGAAAGATGGTGAAGAAAATTGAGGGCAGAAGGACCACACAGCCAGGCATTCTGCCATTTGCTATTGCCAGAACTGGCCTGTGACTTTGGATTATATGAGATACTTGAATGGAAGACAAAAAATCGTGTTTGACTATTTAAGGATGACATTAAAGTGAGATTTGCAGCAATCCTTTTGATTAAGCTAACATTTTCCCTCCTAGTGTCAGGAACCTTGTCAAAGTTTAGCTGCCTGTGCTGAGCACTGCTGGCTGTGCCACGGCACAGCTGCATAACCTTGGACATGACTGATGTGAAAGGAGCCATGTGAAAAGCGCTATGGGGGGTGCTGCCTGCTCTGGGCTCAGGAGCTGCTTTAAGCTCAGGCCTTGCAGGTGAGCCTTTGCTTGGCTGATCCTGGTCCCTGACCTGCTGGCTTCACTTCTGGATGCATCTGAGCATTTCTCCAGGAGTTTGTCTCAATCACTGAGCTGGTCACTCTCACAGGACCTTTTTTGGGTGCTGGGATGCTGTGCCTTTGAGAAGCAGCCCACTCTTGCTTCTCCCTGGCACTCAGATCCTTTGGTGCTAGGAATCCTTAACTGTGCTAACAGCACTTTGACTGTCACCTGCTGCAGGGACAGGGCTATGGAATTACTAATAATTTCCTAAGAAATTTCTTCCTGAGACAGAGCAGTGGTCCCCCTATACACTGTGCCTGGTGCTGAGAAGCAGGAGGGACCAGTGCTTCTGTTGCATGAAAATCATTGAACCTGCCTCTGTCAAGTCTATGGGATGAAGACTCCTAGAAGGTGTACTCAGGTAGGCATAAGAGTCTACTCCTCTAAACTGAGGAGTACTGTGATCATGCCTAGAAATAAAGAAGCAGCCAGAGGAAAAAAAAAGCATGTAAAAATGTAGAACGCAGAAGTAAGATAAGGACTGCAGGGTTCATGCAAGGGAAATAGGAGAAAAAACGGTCATATTTTCTGCCCTTGCATCTTTATTTCTGCTTCTTATCACTCCTAGTTTTGCACACTCTTTTTTCTTGCCCCTTCTGTATCCTTCTCTTCTCCTGCTCCTTCACTGGAGTGATGTGATACTCTGTAGCCTAAAATCTTGGCACTCTTTTGAACTGCCAAGTTTAAAATTCTTTTAGTGGCTTTGAGTGGTAATAGCTGAAATATTTCATTTTAGTGAGAAGTTGAAGCTAGGTCACCAGTTCCCAAGTACATTTTGACAGAAAATTAAAAATACTCAGATTTGCTTATTTCTTAGTTCATCAACTTGAGCAAACGTGCGGAGTCAGTCTATGGCACAACTCTCAGAAGGGAAGTGCAGGAAGAAGGCAGCAAGAGGGGCTTTTAGTGCCTGCTTGCAGCCCTCAATTTCCAGGATAGGGAGACTTGGTTGGAACTCCTGCATGGAGTTATATTAACATATTCATGTTTGGCATGAATTGTTTTTTCCATGATCCCAGTGTTGGCAAGCAAGGTCGTTTTGTGTGTGTGTTTGGTTGTGAGGGAACAGAGGAAGCACTGTGGTTTTGGGGTTTTTCCCTTCCTTTGATTGTCTGTGTGTAACTCTCAGGGTCTGGGAGGTGAGTGAAATCACCTAGTCATGAATTCTTTTATCAGTCAGAAAAAATCATAACGATGATATCATTTTTTGTCAGGACCAAGGGTTCATCCACAGTGGCTTATGGAATATGACCCTTCCTCCTCTTTTGGGGAATTTGGGAACACTCTTCTTATTTTAGTACAGCTTCCCATAGTTTGAAGGAAGAGAATGATCATAAAGGTCTCCTAGTCACTAGATAGTGTCAGTGTAGCTTGGCAGAAATTTCAGGGTGGGTTTTTGCTTTCTTTACTTATTTCCTTTACTTTCCTTAACTTGCTTTACTTATTTACCCACCCATGTCTTTAAGTCAATTCATTTTCTCACAATTCAGATGTCAGCCAGGGAGTCACAAATCAATATCTGACCATGTAATTTTTTTGGTGTAGGAAATGAGGCCTGTTTAGGGGGTTACAGGAAAAGAATGACAGAAAAGGGCACATTTTAAAGTGAAGTTAACACTCTGGAACGGGACAGATTGACATCAATCAATAGAGCACAAGGAGCTGCTCAACGGCTGTTGCTTAAGCCTCTTCTAGAATGACCATTTACAGGAGAAGGTCATTCAGCTTTTGTGCTGTTGTGTGTCCCAGTCCTGCCTCATGATGCATGCAAACACTTCCCTACGCAACTTCTCTGGTTCTCAAATTAACTATTAATGAAATGGCTATTGGATTACATTGGTATTTATTACCGCTGTGCTTCCCAGTTACTAGAATCTTGGAAATGATCCTTTCCATACTATCATCCAAGTCATTACTGTGAATAATTAGAAAGCTGGGCTGTACCCTACTGGTAACCTCTTTCCACCTTGAAATAATCCCATTTACTTCCACTGTTTGTTTCTTGCCCTTCAGCCAATTTTCAGTTGGTGTAGGCTGCCAGTTTCCTTCCTATTGTGTGAGTCTGCACCTTAGGCGCTCGTCTCCCATATGGAAATGTTTTCAGAAAATAGGAACTAAATTTCTTGTAGCCAGTCTCCCTTTAATCATTCCCTGTTACAGTCTCATATATTCAACATTCCTTTCCTTTCCCTTGTTGGAAACATTTGCCAAACTGTTTCATTACTGGGTCCCTTTTCAGAGAGCTTGAATTGTCTCTCCATCTTTACCTTTCCATCTTGCTTGCAAATCATCTCCCTGAATAGGGATTCTGTCTTTTCTGAAATTGTCCATGGGCAGGGAACCCTCAGGATAGCTGTGAGAATTTCATGGGGAGAGGAGGAGGTCTCTGGTCTCCATCTTGGGTGTAAATCTCCAAAGTGGCAATAGTGTTGCACCACCACTGTTTTTGTGGCATAAATGGGGGGGGTGGGGGGGGGTGGGGGGGTTTGATTGTCCAGGAAATTTAATTAGATTTAATGCTAATTAAATTCAAATTTTTTTTCATATTAACATGTTCACAAATATTATTGGATCTCGTTAGATTTCATTCTTCTATCCTTACTGAACAATATTCAGTGGTAGTTTCAGATTACAATAAGTTCATTATGAAGATAAGGTGGAATTAGTGTAGGAAGCTCAGCTGGTTGAAGGGGTCTGTGCTTTAATTACTGCAGAGGGTGTGCATATTAATTACAACACAAGTGATATTTACTGTACCTCAGGAACATATGACAGGGTAAAGATACTAACAGCACCAGCTAATAAACTCAGTATGATAATGAGGAGAAAAGACCATAAAAATAGAAGGAAATAAAATTATTCATAAAGTATATTGATCCCAAAGTAAAGACATTAAGCTCTGATGAAGGGCAACAAAAGGGAAGCTCCTCACTTTATCAAACAAATAACCAAAGTAGAGAAATGTTAGCAGAGAGACAGATTGTCATTATCCTGGTCATGTGACCGCACTCTCGAGAGTACATGTGAGCAGTACAATATAAGATTTTTCTTTTAATAAATCAGCAGAAAGCCAAGCCTTTACCTGCAGGATATCAGGTCGCAGTGGTTTTGATGAGCTGGTGGGCTGGCCACATTGCAAGGTAATGTTTGAAGAGGAGGGATGGGAACAGACCGTTCTTTGGCTGAGGAGCCATCAGCAGCTCCACAAAGAAATAACATGCTAATTGGTTTGGGCTGCACTAATTGCTGCTGCGTTTCTGCAGGTTTGTTCTAATCCTAATGTTCAAGCAGTTGTGTTAAATCATTTCTGAGCCACCTTACAGGAAGCCTCCCTTTCAACAGGTGTTTAAGCAGATACCAAACATGAAATGCAGTGGAAGGATCTGTTGCACATCTCCCAGCTGTGGGGTCAATCCCTTGGTGTGGAGTCCAGCTCCCCTGGCTGGACCTGTTAGAGCTCTGTGTTACTCTGCTGGCATTAATATCTCGTTTACTGCTTGGCAGCAGCTTACAGAGAACTGCATCGGGGTGACCTGTTGGGATGACAAACCCTCAGGGGAGATAGCATGGACTCAGCCTGTTGTTTCTTTGCTTCCTTGGTAATAGTTGCACACCCCCGCTAGGACTTGTGCCAGGACAATCCTGTTCATCTGTCTCCTCTTTAGAAAAAAAACCCCAAGGCTGTGCAAGGGAATTGAGGAAAAAAATAATGTAAATAATTTATTCCAGATGTAAATAATATCTTCCTTGATGTTTCAAACTAAAATGGAAAGGAAGAACCTCATCTTTTGCATGAAACTACTGCACATGCGGATAACTATGATGTAATTATTTTGTAATCACTCACTGGTTATTTCAAAAGATTTGCCTAAATAAAATAGACAGGAGCAGTTCAGTCCTTAGTGCCTGGCAGCCTAGGTTAGTGTCTGAATAAGACAGGAGCCACTACAGAGTGTGAGAGAGTTTTACTCCATGTAGTTCTTTTCACTCTAGCCATTGTACTCCATAGTGTGGGTCTGATTTTCTGAGTCTGCAAGTTTTCAGCCCGTTAGTAGCTGATTTCTTCTTCCTGTGAGAGAATCCATTCCTTTCAAGGACGGTGAATGTAAACGAGTCCTTTATTTTTCATAAACACTTCTAGGTTCTCATAATAACTCTCTCCCAGGTGTTGTTTCTATTATTTAACCAATGAAGAGAAGTGTTGTCTTTACTAACCAATCATAGGGTTCTTTAGCACAGCATGTTACACAAGGGCTGTGGGAAATTAAAAATAAAGCCTTCTAAATTTTCTTCTACCTGGACTCAAGCTTTTCATTTCATGTCCAACAGTGACACCATAGTGTGTTTTCCAGTAAGGAATTGTTGCAGGTTGGGTGACAGGAGGTGAAGCTGGCAGGCAAAGCCATCTTTGCTACAGCCATTCATCTCTAAAGACCTGCGTTCAATCCCGTTTACTGAGAGCTGCAGACGTCCTGGCTTTGTGTCATCACAGCCTTGGCAGGTGTGTGTTACCTGTCACAGAGCTCTTCAGCCTGGGCACATGTGTCAGTCTTGGCTTAATAAAGACACCTGACTGGAAACAGCCTCTTCTCATCTGGATCTCTGGACTCCACTGAAGCCTGAAGTGGATGCCCATTTCATTCAAATTATCCTTTCACTTTTTGGAGCACTGGTTGGCTTTTTTTTTTTTTTGTTTCTTCTTTCTATCCTAGAATCAGCATTTTTTCCTTTTCATTCTTGACAGGTCAAGGAAATAATGCAACATTTACATTTTTGGTACACTGGGTAGCAATAAATTCAACAGAACAAATGAAAAAACTGTGTTTTCAATGGTATTACCATAGTACCCCTATGTTGAATGTTTATTTCCATCTTCTGAGGAAGTTTAGTTTACTGACCAGTGTGAAAGATCCTACATTGTCCACTCTGTATTAATTTATCTATCTTTGTGGCTATCCCCCTGACTGGTCCATGATAAAGACATAAATTACAACTTTTAAACTTTTCTTTTTTTAAGTCACTTACTGGTTTTATGCATTAGGCAAACTAAACTGCACTTTGAATATCTAAGGCACTTGAATCTATAAAACAGATTGGAAGTATTGCAAGAGCAATTGGTATCTTGACATTTCAGGTGCTTTTATCTAGAGCCAGGAAGCTCAAGAATATACAAACCAGAAAAAAAAAAGGTAACAGAAGTTTCAAAGCTTTGAAAAGGTCTGGTTTGTATCTGATAAAGTTTTGGATAGTTTGGGCTTTATTTTCTTTAAGTGAATTTGCCTATCCCTGATTGTAATTCAGTGAGAAAAAGACTAATGACTTTCCAGTGGCTTTTGGGAAATGTGTTGGTGTTCTTGGTTCCTGTCCACCTTAGGTAGCAGCAAAACCCTACTGTTCTGGGCACACGTGCTCCTGTGTTTCACAGAAGGATTGAGGTTGCCTTTACTGACTCACCCTCAGAGATGGTCTATCCAGGATTAGGACTGAAACAGATTTAAGGACATTGGGGAAGCATATGTTCTTTCTGTGCATGCTTCACATATCCTTAAATTTCAGTTTCTGGGCTCTGATTCAGTGTCTTTCAGTGATGCATTTATCAACAGATTTTTAAAGGAGGAAATAAATACAGAAAAGTTAACCTCTATCCTAGTTCATTGTGCAGTTGCTACTTGTGAGGAACAACAAGGAATAAAAAGCAAGACAGTGATGTCTTGACGATTTTTGATGAGCTGAACATGCAGAATTACTGATCTACATGCTGATACTTAAAGACTGATTGGAAAAATTTCATTTCATTAAAAATAGAATTTTAAACCTCTCCTTTTGTATCTCACTGTAAATTTACTGTCTTTGCTGGAGATAGCTTTCACTTAACCTTTTTGGGTGGTTAAGCCTGTGAAGTCATGCACACGTTAAGTAAAGGCAGTGCAAACATTTAAGTGCTTCCCTAAACCATAGTCTTAACCTAGAAGAGATTTTTAGATAAACTTGTGTGTTCAATTGGCTTCAAGCTGAGCACTGGGCTGGCCAGTGTCAGGGTTGGCAATAAGCTCAGTTTTGGCCAAGTAGAACAGTATTTCCAGGATCAGAAGGAACTGGGAATAGTGCAAAAGTAAGTTCAGGTTTATTTTAGAGGGCTTGTAAACTAGGGCAGAAAAAAGGTGTTAGTGCATTCAGCATATTTAAACTTTCAAGGTCTTTTACAGGGTGCTGTGTAAAGACCTCATCAGGAATCTGAATCATTTCAGGGCAGATCCTGCCCTGAGTTTAACACTTGTTGGAAAGGAGGAAACCAAACACAAGAATAAACTGGCCTAAACTGACCTTCCTTGAATCCTTTGCCTTTCTCTCCTTCCACACAAGATCCCACTAACTACTTTCTGTGGGAGCTGACATGATGCTAAATAATTTGGGTTAATCAGTGTTCCATAATATTTTGAGGAATTCCAGAGCTAACCCAACTGTGTACTTGGCAAATATAATGAAGTGATCCACGCTGGAATTTGGGGTTTGGGGTGTGCATTTGCATTTTGAGTCAGTGCTCACATAAGAGTCAATGAAGTCAGCTCAATTAAGAGGCTCTTTAGGAAAGGGCTTGTTGTTACACCAAAAGAAATAAAATGCAATGTGAGGGTAGTCAAAGGGGATAGATCACAAAGAAAAAAAAAATATTTTAATGCCATATATGTATAAATTAGTGGCATGTCCTTATCTTGAATTCATATTCACTTTTGGTCACCTTATCTCAAAGACGTAACAGAAATAGAAATGGTCCAGAGGAGGGCAAAGAAAATGAGTAGCCTCTCATATAAAGCTACATTAAAAAGGGCAGGATTATTATTTAGTTTGGAAAGAAGAAGAGCAGGAGGAAATGTGGCAGAGGCATATAAAATAAAATAATGAAGGGCATAGATCAGACCAGTCAGCTGCTTCTCATTACATTTGTCTGTAACAAAAGGAAAAGAAGGAACTCTAAATAGAACAACAACAGGCCAAAGAGTGATTCATTAGTGAGTGACAAAGTGCAGCACACGGTGCATGCCTTTAACATGTGGAACTCAGAGCTGCAGGATGAAATAAAGCCCAAATTATTGACATTAGGAAAACCCCACACAAATTTACCTTTAATACTCTGATTGTAGGTTATAGTCCTTGAACCAGGATTTAAATAAGAGCTACTGTTGCTCTTCATGCGTGTAAGGGATTTACTAGCTGGGATGGTGGGATGCTTTTTTCCCTGAGGTTCTGTATTGCCCAGTTTAGATACAGAATGGGGCAGGAGAGGCTGGACACTTTTCCTTGCTGCAGTCACTATCAGTTATTATCAGAGACAGGAGCTGTAAGTACAAGAATTATTCAGTGAAAATTCTGAAGTTACTGTCCAGGGACAGTTTATCCGCTGCTATTTTTATGTGCAAAGAAGCTCCACTTCCCATGGAGGGTCTGGGTGCTACTTGCAGTTTGTTTGCTTTGCTGTCTGTCTTTGGCCTTGTCAGAGTTTGGTAACTTGGTTGGAATAGTTACTTACTGCTTCCAGCATTTCCCTTCCTTAGCTGCTTTCAGTCTCCTGATGATTGTAGAGTAAGGATCAATGTCCTACATGGGCTTTTAGCAACCTGATCATTATAAGGCAATCCTGATCATTAAATGATCCTCACTTTATTAATGCATTTTATTAAGTATCTTTTCCTATGTACCTGGCAAAGGCCAGTTGAGGTAAGTTAGGAACAATTCTGCTGAATAAACAAAAAAATTACAGGTAGTAACAGCAAAACATTAGTTAGGATATCCAGGGCACTCTGGGAAATATCACCTTTAGTCAATTGGGTTCCTGTTCTCCACATACTTTTTATTTGTAAATAATGCAAAAATTTACAAGGCTGCCTTGCTGCAAAGAAACACTTTTAGTTGGACTCAGTGCTTGCTTTTCTCTTAAGTTCCCTCCTAGATGAATTAACAGAATATTGTGAACATACTGAGAATCTTTCTTAGCCTCTTATTTGATTAGTCAACAGTTACTTGTAGGCTTTCTGGCTTCCTTTTTTTTCAGAGAAAAGGCAGTATGTTTTTGTTGTTAGTAATGTATCTCTGATTTGTAGAATACAATTGCCTTTAAAGACATTTGAGTACACAGATAGCCAGACTTAGCTTCTACTGAAATGGAATATAAGCACTTTCCTCCTAAGTGAATTTAAAGCTGAAGAGTACTGAGCAAAGTATGGAAAAAATCCTCACAAATATTTCCCATATGAAAATAGAACTGCAACTGAAATATGCCGTGACCTTGTCATGTTTGCTTTACCTGAACAATGGGAGGTCAAATCCCATTAACACAGATCCTCGCAAATACAGGATTTCATGCTTGTATTTCTGAATATTCACAGGGAAGGAAATTCTTCCTCGTGCTGAGGGGTAGCAGCGTTCAGGCATCACCCGTCGCTCCTGCTGGCCCTACCCCAGATTATACAGCAGGTTTGTGCTGTATGTGTTTCACCCTACATGACCCACACAACCCAGCCCAAAGTGAGATTTCTCCTTTTCCTGCGAGCTGTCTCTTTGCTGCCTGTGGCTTGCCGGGGATGCTCCATTGTTCACAGAGCCGGTGTTTGGCTCTTGTCTAGACCAATGTTCGCTCATCACAATACCCCTGTCAACACCGTGCTCTGGATGTGTGAGCTGCACTGCATTACTGTTGTCAAATGGCTTTGCTGTCATGTAGTGTTTAAATGTAAAAGATATACGTGACGATGGGAAGTTGCAGATTTGTGCTGAAAATCTGGATTTTAAGTTGTCTGCGGCACACGAGTTGAAAAGCCGAGACAGTTTTACAATAAATGTAAGCAGTTTAAGCAAGCTTGTAGTTATCAAGATGTGGATGTATGTTTTCCCCTCTGATATGTGCTGCCTTTCAAGAACACAAGTGTGGCATTTAGGTGACACCGTACTGCTCATCCGTGTGCCCTTTCCAGGGATGACTCTGCTTCTGTCTCCTCCTGTCTGCACACACTGCAACTCTGAGAGTCTTCTGTGACCCTGCCACTGGCTACAAGACCGGGGAACTGCAGAGGAGTTGAAGCTGTGAGTGACAGAGGAAAAGATGATAATGAATAAAATGCAGTTCACTCTTTCACTTCCATCAGTTTCATTTCAGATCTGCTTGGGTTTTTTTTCCTGTGTGCTAGAAGCACTTTATTTTTGATGAATTTTCCCTGGTGTTATTTGCCTACCTGCTTCTATCTTATTTTCTGTTTTGGTCCAATATTCATTGATGTTCCTGGTCTTCCTGCAGACTGTGTTGTGGGTGAAATTTCTAAAATCCAGTGTCTGAGAATAATTCTGACTGTCTAACTTAATCAGAAATGACAACAACAAAAAAGTCAGAAATAAGAGAAAAAGCTGCTTTCCTTCCTTTTTCTCTGTTACACCTCAGAGGGAACTGGTGTCAGAAGACACTGGAGTTTTCTTGTTACCCTTCATTGGAGCATATTTCCTGGCCACATCCAGAGAAGTAAATATCTCTTGGTCCGTGTAGTTCTTGGCAGATTTAACTGGAAATGCAGCTTGACTAAAAACCGGGTAAAGTTCCTTTTGTGGACATAGTCAGTCTGTCAGTGGGTCCCTGTATTCCTTCAGAAAATATTACCTTTCCTTAGAAAAAAAAGTCCAAAGCCAAAAACCCCAAAACAAAAAAGCAATGAACAACCCCGCCCCCTCCCCGGCACTTGCAATTAGTCATTACCTACTGTTGCTTGCAATTTGTTGGCAGATCAAGCTACAATCTGTTGCACTATGACAGATCAATTTCTGCAATTCATTACAGAACTGAGCCAAAACAAAATAACTTTTTCTCTCCTGCCCCCCTTCCACTACCCTTAGTGCTGCAGCCTCTGGTTAGCTGAGATCCTTGGACTTTTTTTGGAAAGGAGCAGATGGGAGGCAAAAGAGGGATGGGAAAAATGAGCCTTGCTTGCTGTAATGCCCTTAGAGTGTGTGTTGATGTGAGATCAGTCCCCATCCCTGCAGCAAGCTCCTGTGCACTCCTGAAGGAACATTTCAATCCCTGAATACTGTACAAAATACATTGCTCAAACTTGTCCTTACACTGTAACCATTTATCCTGCCAAAGATTTGCCCAAGTCAGGGGTGGGGCTGCTGTTTTGTGGGAGTTGCCTTTCAGTTTTCCTTTGCCTAGGAGAGTGGCAGGGACCTGACAGTTGTTTTTCTCTTAGAAAACTGTACTCACCCTTGCTTTACCTCCAAGAATGCTTAATTAAATAGCACTAATGGATATGACATGAAAATTAGGAGAGAAGAATTTTTTTTTTTCTGATTACATTTTGTAGCTTTTGTCACCTGCCTTGGTAAGTCCACCTTCAGTGGAAAAGTAGCACAGTGGCATTTTCAAAACACACAATCCCTTGAGCCTGGAACCTAACCCAGACAAGAAAGCTCAGCTTGATTCCAATGCTGCTTTGTGATGCGTACTCCTCTTTTTCAAGAGCTGGGCTTCAACAGCTGCTAAATACAGAAAAAATTTGGGAAAAGGTTGCTATTATACGGAGTTTAGTTGTACAAAAAGCAGATGTTTCACATGGATTTTATAAATGAACACACTTGGCATTCCAAGGCATCCTGTGCTTGTTGCTTGTGCTACCTTCACTATTTTTGGGAAGGGAGAAGCAGCCACCAGATCTCATTTTTCCTCAAACCTCTGAAGCACTCAAACCTGTTGATGCTCAGAGCAATCGGATCCTGCTGGGCTCACTGAGTGGACATGGGATAGCTTCTAGCATGAAGCCCTCAGCTTCCCAAAGAGGGGAGGAAAACCGGGCAACCTTCTGTATTAGAAAATCCCATCCTTTGTGGGGCCAGGTTTGTGGAAGTGCTGACATGTTAGCACCTACAGAGCAGGCAGCTTTTGTGACAAGTGCAGGGAGCTGAGGGTAACAACAAATTCCCTTGGGGTTACTGCCAGGGATGGGGACAGCTGGGAAGTCAGGGGGGGTCACTGTAGCAATACCTGTGGCTGTTTCTTGCCAATCTTGTCCCACTTGTGAATCGAGTCTCCCATGAAAATTTGCTTTCTCCAGGTATTTCAGTCTTTCGATACAATGACACACATGTAAGGGTGCTGAACTAGAACAGAGAGAGGGGAGTCTCTTCTCTCACAGGTTAGAAAATCCCCCTCATCTTCCCCAATTTTTTTGCTTCAAACATGCATTGCCACACATTATTTTGCCCAACAAGTTATCCAGAAAACTTCAGGATCCTTAAAAGCCCTGCAGAAAATATTGCTAATATTTCTGCAGATCTTTTTGTGGAAAAAAATTTGAAGCTGGTATTTGTGGCAAATAACATCAAGATTCTGACTGTAGTCTCTAACACAGACATTGAGATGATAAAAGGCTGTTTATATGCACCTTTAATCCCAGCTGTGACGGGGATTTTTTATTATATTTTAAAGAGTAACATAAGACATTATAATTGTGCTCTTGCCCTTTAAGGAAGCTTTACTCAGAAAGTGTCTATGCATATTGAAGAGTTGTATGGATTTCAACATATTATTGTGTTTATCATGATTTAATAGTGCTGTTCTGGTAATGAAGCTGAACTTCTGAATTCCAAAACTGAACCGAAAATTCTGAAATCTGAAATGCACTCCATAGAAACAGTCTTGGATATGTGCAGAAATTCAGAGATACAGATGGGAACTGAGGCTTTATCAAATTATTTGGCTTTCATTAGAGCTGAATAAATAGTAACACATGAAACCTAATTCTATCCAATTTCTTTGTTCTGGTAAATTACTACCTACGTCTGTAGCTTTTCTAGTTCCTGTGTTCCTAGAGTGGCAAGTGCTTTTTCCCTTCGGAGCATTTTGTTTAAGGATTTAACCCCTCTATTCCCCGTTTTCCCTCCCCTCAGCAATAAACAGACATTTCAAAAGAAGTACATTTGGAAACAAGTATTTTTTGAATCAGCTTGGAGTACAACTCCAGAACAAATTGTCTTTTTGGGGTTTTGATGCTTTTGGCATCCTTCACTTCCTGCAGCACACTGGTAAAAGAAAGGTGTCTTTTCATTTGAACAGAACAGTTGTAGCATGATATGGAATGTTCCCTACATTTCCATAATGGGTCAGGCATTAATATTTGCACACTGGTTGCTGATGTGCAGGTGAACCCCTGTCCCGGGGCGAATCGATTCCCTGCCCTGAAATGCTGGTGCTGCTCTGCAAAGAACAGCCCCGGACACAGACAAACAACTGCAGAAAATACCCCTAATGTTAAATACAGTATAAAGAATCTGGTTTTCCCCCTTTTATTATTTCTATTGTTTTATTTCCAGCCCTCTTGCTAGTGGCTGCCTTTGTGGAACTTCAGCTGTGATTAGATGGGCGGGCAGGCAGCTTCCTCTAGAGCTGAAGCCAGCTGGGGGAAAAGACTGGCAAAGCCTCAACTCCTCGTCTACCCAGTGCCTCCACGGCGGAGTTTATTATCTCCATAGCTCTGTGACATGCCCAGCCTGTGTGAGCCAGGGCTCAGAGCATAAGTCAATATTCACTAGGCAGAGCTCCCTTATTACTGCTCTGGTGCTATCCTTATTTTGATGTAGTCGTAACCTAAAAAACTGCCTAATAGCCAAGAGGCTGGGGGGAAGGGAGGAGGAGAGGCAGAGAGAGAGGGTCATCCACTTCTAATGCTGGAAACCCTGTGATAATCTGTTCCATGCATTCAAATGAAAATATGACTTCTTGGCAGAGAATAGCATTATAATGTAAAATCCCATATGCTGTTATACAGTATGTTGCAATCTGTTTTACTGCTGCCTCTATTCTAACGAGTGAATACTGCCAATAAAGCAATTGAAGATAACACTAATTGCTTATTTCTGTGATCCGTAATTTTTATGACTGCCTTATAGCTCTTTAGTCAAATAGATGTTTTTTGGCCTCTCAGATCTAGAACTCATGTGTTGTAGCGATTGAGGCTGAAAATCTGCATGCTGGCCTGAGAGGTTTTTCTAAGCTGAAGAATAGCATGTGTGTGAGAGAGAAATAATTGAAAAGTATTAAAGAAAATAGGAGTCTTAAATCAGTCATAACAGGTCATAACACTGAATTCTGTCAATATTTTTTAATATAAATTGGGCTATTTCTCTATGCCTCTTGCTTCTCCAGGATTGTCTTTGCTGTGGAGTAATCAGACACTGGTTTTCAAAAATAAAACTCCCTTTAAGCTTTCCAAAGCAGCGGTGGCTATCTGCGTGGTGTTCCAGACACCTTTGTGTTTCCAAGAGACAGAAATGACCGCCCTGATGGTATGAGGGTAGTCAAGTCCAAGACTGGGAGTTTCAAACCTGGGCTGGTTTTGTGAATGCTCAGTTTTGTCTCTTACAGGGCAGGTCCCACCATCTTCTGATACCACCTGTGTCATTTGAGTCATTGCCCAAGACTGCAAACCCATGGTGCCATGCTAAAGGTAATTCTGAAGGACAGTTGAGAGAAGGGATTTGATTTGTAACCCATCTGGTCCCACAAGGAATCTGCTTGTCTGGCCATTCCTAATCAATGCTGAGGTTGTGCTGCAGCTTTTAAAGCAGCCCCCTGCAGACCCAAGGAAATGCTTTGCTGGGTCCCAAAAATTCACATCTCACAACAGCTTTTAGGAAACTGAACCCCCTGTTAATGCAAAGGTCAGAAACTTCTCCAGAATAGACACTTGCCCACCTGTGCAATGCTCTGGTGTTTAAGGCACCTCTCTTATTTAAGGCAGATACACTTCAGCTGTACAGTGTGACAGAAGAGGGGAATGCAACATCATTTGTTGGGTAGTGGACATGTCCTTGCTCATTTAGTGACCTATGGCAGAGTGCTGTGTTTTGAGGATCACCAGAGGGGAGGGTGGGTGCTGTCTAGGGGGGAGCTCCCATCATAGCCAGAACCCTTTTCCATGATTTATTACATTATAGGTTATTGCTTACCTGCTTAAAGAACATGACCAGAGAGCTGTTAGTGCTCACTTGGCACAGCCCGGCAGTAGGAATAAACTCCAAGGCTGTTCACAACCCTGGAAGGAAGATGGCTGTGGATTCTCTTCCAGTGCAAGGAAAGGCTACCAAAGCCTCTTGTCCCGGCAGGACACTGGGGCAGGTACAGGCACCTTTGTGCCTGGCTGGCTGTGGAGGGAGGGGGCAGCAGGGCACAGCAAAGAGACTGAGGCAGCTCCAGCTCGGCAGGGCCTCCCCCTGGCCCGACCTCTCGGCAGCGGTGCCGCCACGATCCGCACCCTGCGCTGCGGCTGCTTCCCGAGAGGCCTCCCGAGCACACCACGGAGTCCCGCAGGGACAGGGAAAGAGCCAGCCAGCAGCGGGTCCGGCGGGATTTACAGCTCTCAGGAGAGTCAGAGCATTGCCACGGGCTGGCTTCCCTACCATCTTCTGGGTGTAGTTAATTCATTGCAACCAGGAGGTCCAGACTGTGCTCCAGCCCTGCATCTCCAGTGCAGTGAGGGATGATTTGCTGCCTCTAAAGCTGGGAGTGATACACAGACACGGCAGCGCGGCAGGGGAAGGGACAAAGCCAGGTGTAGTTGTTCCTCACATTCCATGGAAAGCCTGTTCCAGGCAGTATTTGTGATTTCTCTGAAGCTATTCATTACCAGCATATCAGCGCTGTGCATTCATTTATGTGTTTGTAATGAAAGGGATGTGATCACAACAAGGTACTATAGAATCCAGCCTTCATGTTCTTCTGCAAGGAAAATCCCCATTGACTTCAGTGGCTGGGAAACTAATATATAAGTATGCCTATTTTTCATAAAGGATCTTGATTATTTATGTGCAGCCTCCTGTTTCAGTTCACAGCTAGACATAAAATTCCTGCAATTTTTCTAAAGCATTTTTCTCCTTTGTTATTAGCTGTCTTGTTTCTGCATTACCTCACAGTTTTTCTGTTGACTATGTAATTCACTTTTTATTGTACTGAAAACAATGATC